>JAHKKF010468471.1:0-27515 GCA_019740295.1 Labeo calbasu | reverse complement strand
GTTTGTGAATCAGTCTACACTGTCAGTGCTGTATGTTTTGATTCACTATAAATAATCGGTTCATAAAAGTCATTTGTTTGTGAATCAGTCTACACTGTTATAGCTGTATGTTCTGATTCACTAAAAAGAATCGGTTCATAAAAGTAATTTGTTTGTGAATCAGTCTACACTGTTATAGCTGTATGTTTTGACTCACTAAAAAGAACAGGTACATAAAAGTCACTTGTTTGTGAATCAGTCTACACTGTCAGTGCTGTATGTTTTGATTCACTATAAATAATCGGTTCATAAAAGTCATTTGTTTGTGAATCAGTCTACACTGTCAGTGCTGTATGTTTTTATTTACTTAAAAGAATCAGTTCATCAAAGTCATTTGTTTGTAAATGTTGTATGTTGTATGAGCTGTATGTTCTGATTCACTAAAACGAATCAGTTCATAAAAGTAATTTGTTTGTGAATCAGTCTACACTGTTAGAGCTGTTTGTTCTGATTCACTAAAAAGAATCGGTTCATAAAAGTAATTTGTTTGTGAATCAGTCTACACTGTTAGAGCTTTATGTTTTGACTCACTAAAAATAATTGTGTCTACAAAAGTCATTTGTTCATGAATTGGACTACACTGTCCGCACTGTATGTTTTGGATTCACTAAAAGCAACAAGCTCACAAGAGTCATTAATTTATGAATCAAACTACATTGGTTGCATTATGCCTTGCCATTATTTCACAGTACATGATCTTTTTTACCTCACAATCAATACATACTGCAAACTCAGATACACAAATCAGGTCAAATATAATTTCTTTTGCTATGGCACTCAATTATAAAACTCCTGACCAACAGCACAAATGTGCCTTTATATCCGTCTGCATCACAGGAATCTTGTATACAGGAGATCATGATGTCTTAATTTGCCTACAGACGCATAATGCCGGTCACCTCCAGCCCGCAGCCAGAGCCAACGGATGCTGGCAGCGACTCTACGAGGAGAATGGAAGCTGGACCGGGGCCCTAACGGAAAGCTCGGGGACTCTCGTCACCACTTAGCATACGGCATGCTTGTTAACTTCAATTTTCTGCTCATTCCCACTCACAGAGCCGCAGGGCTAACATTCTTCAGTTCTTGGCAGACGCACCCTCTGGCGGGGGTGACCACCCCCTGAACGGCAGGGGAGCGGGATAAAGACGCAGAGCGCGGCCCCCAAATCTCCCCGCTCATCTGCGTGCGCCTGCTGGCTCTCGCAGCATCCTTCTCGCTCTCCTGCCAGGTGCCTCCATGGCAGCCGTTACCCATGGAGACCTGCCTCTCCCTATTCACTTAGCCTGGCTAACCGAGCATCGAGCAGTAGGGGTGCGAAGGGAGGGAGGAGGGCATCGGTGCAGTCTGCAGGGGGCCGGTGTGTTTGTTTTGTGGAGAGCGGTCTAGAGAGCTGGCTAAATCTGCTTGTTTTGGATTAGAGGGAATTGGGAGGCTGTAAGCACTGGTTTAGGTGATGACTCCTCAATGACTAGTTAAGGCGTACAACACCTGCCGGACCAGTGAGATGCCCAGAAGGACAGAAATACTGGCAAACAATGTCCTTATGTGTTTTTCTTCTGCCATGCTAATCTCATTAACAAAATTACTGACAAAAACATTCGTTAACGAAGCGCTTCATATATTGCTCAGCTTCTGCTCGCATATCTGAATCTCAGACATTATTGACTATTATTGGGTTATCTGAAACATTTTCTTTCTACATTTTTCTTCAAAAACATTGTTGATCTGCACTGTTATTTACTGATTTTTCTCTCATCTTATTTTTGTCAACAGTTACAGCTGGGTAGATTACTTACAAATTGTAGTCTTTTACTGATTCCAAATTACATGAACAAAATTGTAGTAACGCAATCCATTACATTACACATTTTAGGTAATATAATCAGACTACTTTTAGATTACTTTTAGATTACTTTTGGCCTGAATGAACTCCTTTATCACATTTATTTAAACAGGATAATCTAGTACTATACCGATATCAAAAGTTTTTATTAGAATCTGCAAAATGTTCATTATTTTATCAAAATAAGAGGGATCATACAAAATGCATTTTTTTATTTAATACTGACCTGAATAAGATATCCACAGAAGAAAATAATAGTTGAATTTATAAAAATGACCTTGTTTAAAAGTTTGATTCGTAATACAGTGTTGTTACTTGGAAGATCCTCATCTGTGTTTTTGTTTGTTTGTTTAGCGATAATTGTCCATGTCCTGCCCACTGTTCTTCAGAAAAATCCTTCAGGTCCCACAAATTCTGTGTTTTTTCAGCAATTTTGTGTATTTGAACCCTTTCCAACAATGACCGCATGATTTTGAGATCCATCTTTTCACACTGAGGACAACTGAGGGACCTCAAGCTCTTAATCCTCAGTGTGAAAAGATGGATGTTATAATCATACAGTCATTGTTGGAGAGGGTTCAAATACACAAAAATGCTGAAAAAACACAAAATTTGTGGAAGGATTTGACTGTTCAGGACAAACAAGGGACTCATAAACAACTAATCGCTAAACAACACAGTGTTAAGAATCAAGTGTATGAAAACTTTTGAACTGGGTCATTTTTATACATTCAACTATTATTTTATCTTCTGGACTATATGTAAATGTCTTTTATGTGAAATATCTTTTTCAGGTTAGCACTAAATAAAAAAAAATAACATGCATTTTTGTATGATCCTTCTTTTTTGGTAAAATAATTAACATTTTGCAGATTCTGCAAGGTGTATGTAAACTTTTGACTTCAACTGTAAAAATACAAAGAGTAAGAAAATATACTCCACTTGTTGTGATTAACAACTTGAAGTGCATTAAACATTAAGTCAAGGTTTCCCAAACTGGGGTTTGTAACGAAACTGCAGGGGGTATGTGAGTTTAATGAAAGGTAATAATGAATTAAATCATAAAAATATAACATTAAAATAAATTATCAATCAAATAAAACACTTACTAAAAAAATGAAATACTTGTTTAAAGAGGAATTAAGGAGAATAAATAAATTATTAAAAATGTATTGATATTATGTGAATACTATGTAATCATGCAATCAAGTATTTTAAAATGTAATGAAATTAATCTAATTACAAGTACTAATTTTTGGAATCTGATTACATAATTCAGATAACATGTAATCAGTTACCCAACTGTGTCATTAACAACATTTCATTATCATCATGATTTGCACTTTTTGGTCTCTTCTACATTAAAAATGAAACAAAAATGAATTTTAGTTTGGGGAGCAATTCTCACTATTAACTAACTTTTAACCCTGATATTTGCCTCATTTAACTCTTAATTTGTCAGGGATCTAAAATATGGTTATGCAGAATGAAGCATTAATATTTGTTTTGTAAGTACAAATACAAAGCCAATAAGCTACTAATATGCATGCTAACTAGCAACTAGTTAATTGTGAGAGTTGGTCCTTAAAAAACTAAAATGTGATCATGTTTTTATTTCAGAAACAACCAAAAGGTGCACATCACAAGAATAAACGATTTTAATTAAAACTGCTGACAAAAAATTGCCAAGAAAAAAACATTAACATGTACTAACAATGCTTTATGAATAAAAACAATCTATAAAGAATATGATTGTTTCAAATGATCCAATCATATCCAATAACGTTAGGGATTCTGATATGTGAACTGAAGGTAAACAGTGAATGAACACTGGTTTAATGAAGTGCTTTGCCAGCAAGTTAATTAACTCATCTAAATGCATCACACATATACAGAACATAAACATAATAATATAACAAAATCGCAAAAGTTAACTTGAGCTAAGCTAAACGCTAGTCAGAATGAGCAAGTCATGCTAGAAATATGATCTTTGTGACTGAAGTACAAACAATTCCATTACAACAGAGTTCTTAGTTCAAGAACTTTTTACAGGAGAACAGTTTTTGTTAACTAAACTGACCAAATCGAAAGGATATACACTGCAAAATACAAAAACAATGACTAAAACGATTTAATTTACTAAAGATTAGCTTCAGTATATTAAATATGCAATACATTTAAGCCTGGATGATTCACGCCAGTTCCTATATGTTTTATTACTAGATATAGTTGCATTTATGTCTCAGGATTGTATTTATGGGTTGAGAAGCGGAACTAGTGGCAGATGAACAGGCACCTGGTGAACGTTGAGCGCTCCTGGGCTTTTAGGGCTTAATTAATCAAGGCCTCTGGGTATTATGACATGGCTGGGCTTCTCCGTGTGTGTGACTCAATTAAGTTGTTTCGTGAACCAGAGGTGTGACTTCAATATTGCTTAGAGTCACTACTATCACACGAGCTGCGGTTAGCATTAGTGCTTTGGGCGAACTGAGGCAATTCCAAACATAGTCGTGTCTTCATCTGCTTCACTGACATAACACAGCAAGGAGAACGTACTGAACAGTTACGCTACTTTAGCATGAGGTATTTCAGCACCAAAACCTGCATCCTATTCACTAACCACCGGAAATCCAGCTTAACTAACCATAGTATGTGCTGGTATAATGTCAAACCATGCATTTATGAATCAAGTCATTGTTTACCTCCATAATTTGCATAAAAAACAAACAACATCAGCCGGTAGAAGCCTGATATGAGTGTTTATCAGGTAACTGACCACTAAAATAGTTATTAATAAACTACAGATGCATTATGGCACATTGTGACACTGACCTTGAAGATATATCGAGTGCTCCAGTTTTGACTCGGTCCTGTGGGTCACTTGCCAAAAGTTAGCTTGCACGTTCACACTAGACTCTTACATAGCTGTCTGCTGACGCCTGTAAGGACAAAGAGACACAGTTATGGGTACATATTTTACCACCAAACCATAAACCAGAAACACAAACAAAGATTTTGATGAACTTTTAAAAAAAAAAAAACGCCTCCCCTCGCCACTTTGACAAATCAACATTCGGGTTGCGTGACCGTTTTTAATGCATCTTTTTATACCAGCGCTGTCAGTGGCTTGTATTGCACTCAGAATTTTATAAACAGCGCTGTTTCCGCAGCACAGTAACTACTTTCATTTCATTGTAAAACCTGTCAAAACTCCAATTAGATGTTTAGAGAGAAAAATACGACTTTCAATTTGCCCAAACAAACCACTCCGTAAGTTAATAAAAAGGCATTATCATCCATCTTGTGCTCTTATTAGATTGTGTATTTATGCATGCTATCCTTTCAAGAGAAACAAGGGTTTGTGGGTAAAACACAAGCGGAGTGTGTAGTCTCTGAAAAACAGATTTCATGAGAGTGAGTGATAAAAAGGAAATAAGTAGATTTCAGCATCTCGTATGTTACATTTTTTCTTTTACACCAGGTGAAGTCTGTCATATACCTATTAATATAAAACAGACAGGCTACCATATATATATAATGAGTTAGTTTTATTTACCCTAAAACACTGATGCACTTCAATAAGCTTTTTTGTTTTAGATAAGGGGCGAAAACAACGGAATTAAAGGCTTGAAATTCCAAATTAAAGAACAGACTAATAACCAGATGATTTTTTTAGACCAGATAAATACACTAAAAACATAATAAATAAAAGTAATTATTGCAGCTGGTAATTACAATGCTAATTATATTGCTAATTAGCTTATTGTGATGTATACTGTGGATGGGGCCTTCACTACGCCTCAGATCACACAGAAACAAAGTCAAAACGGACTTCAGCCTAAATGATAAGAGCACCACTGATGACAATATGTTTGTTTTAATATTATCAACTGATTGCGTATTAACATTCAAATGTCCTATCTGCTACATATTCCAACTGTCCATGTGGCCGTTGTGGAATGACATCATTGGAAAGACCTTTGGTCTTACAAACTGACGAGGTGGATTAATCAGGTCCTCAAATTATTCCTTTCTAAAACCATCTTGGAAGATGGCCCAAATGGAGAATGAACTTGATTTAGAGTGCCAGGAAAGGGTGGATAGATTATAGTCCTTTTATAATCTCCTGACCCTGGCATCTGAGGTAAATGTAGACTCAGAAACATGTAACACATACTGTACACACCTGAATTATATATATATATATATATATATATATATATATATATATATTATTATTTCTCTCTCTCTCTCCCTCTCTCTGACTTCGTTTTTCTGTGTGATATGAGGCGTATACCCCCACACTCACAAACTAAACCTACTGTACTCAAATCAATAGTATTACATCAAATATCCTACTACCACACATAAATACTACATGATATAACATTATTGATGTATTTACCCCTCTCCTCCTTTTGTCCGGAAAAAAAAAAAAAAAAAAAAAAAATTGAGCATAATGCAATGACGCACATTCAAAAGATTGGCATCAGTAAGGTTTTTTTTTTTTTTTTTTTTTTTTAAGAAATGATTGCTTTAATTCAACAAGGATGCATTAAAATGCATGCATGCAATTTTTTAATAAAAAAAAAATCCTAAATGTATCAGGGTTTCCACAAATATATAAAGCAGCAGAACTGTTTTCAATGATAATATTAGAATATGTTTCTTGTGCATCAAATCAGCATATTCAAATGATTTCTGAAAGATCATGTGACAATGTAAAAATAATGGCTGTTGAAAATTCAGCATTGCCATCACTGGAATAACAGCATTTAAGCATTTAACAATAATAAGAAACATTTTATATTATATTATATTATATTATATTATATTATATTATATTATATTATATTATATTATATTATATTATATGGTAAGGTCCAATTCTTGCTATTAACAAATCATTAAGTATGCCTCAATAAACTACTAATATGCTGCTTATTAGTAGTTAGTAAGGTAGTTGCTAAATTCGGGTATTGGGTAGGATTATGGATATAGAATATGGTCATGCAGAATATGTGCTTTAGAAGTACTAATAAATAGCCAATGTTATGAATTGGCATGCTAATAAGCAACTAGTTCATAGTTAGAACTGTTCCCTATACTAAAGTGTTACCTGTTATTATATTATATTATATTATATTATATTATATTATATTATATTATATTATATTATATTATATTATATTATATTATATTATATTATATTATATTATATTGCCGTTTTATTCTGCATTTTATTACTGTACAGCATCTTTTTGTGAGCATAAAAAAACATTTGAACAGTAGTATAATAAAACACTGGCAAATTGTAGTGTTAAATATCGATTTTACCTTCCTAAAGAAGGGAGGGTTTAACAAAACCTACAATAATAAAACAATTAATTTATCAAAAAACAAAAAAAATCACATTTTGTGACAGAAAAATACAGTTTTCAAGTTTATATCTTGTTCCTGTGGATCCAGAAAGCAGAAACAATGACATGACAGGAAGGTTTATTGCATGCTTTGAGAGTGCGATGTTTGACATAAAAATATTCACTTCATTATGCTTGAGGACAGGATGACCTGTCGTGACACGAAATGTTTTTCACTACATTTTTTAAGCATGATCTCACAAACAAAACAAAAAAAAAAGAAAAGAAAAGAAGAAAGCACACACCCAAAAAGGCACAAGAGAAACCAATCGTTCTTACTGATGTCTCGATATTAAATAAATGAACGATGACTCATTTACGCAATATGCGTATTACCGTAGCTATGATTCACAGAGATTCACACTGAATAAATTCTGTCACTGCATTGATCTGGATATTTATCTCCAGATGGGGGGGATCAAGCATGCATTGTGAACTTCAGGGTATTTGAAGGCCCTGGCATATGAAAAGAATAAAGAGCGTATGTTTGCATTGCCAGGTAACCGTCGTGTTTAGATCCGTGGTCACCTGTTATACAGGAAAACCTTATCTAGGTTTGTCAATGTTCAATAAAACAATGAAACAACGTTTATCTTTACACAGGTTGACGAAAAGAGGGTGGCAAAAAAACAACAAAAAAAATGGCATTTTAGTTCAATAAGGAAAGGGTTGGAAAACACAACACACCCATTAATAACGAAGATAAGACACTGTGTCAGGAATAAGGAAAGTTAATGACAGAGTCCGTTCATCCCTCAAAATGAAAGAATGAATTTTTGGGATATCTGCTGATCTGTGCATTCAAATAACAACCTGTGACTACAGCTGCATGGCTTAATCACAGCAATACAGGGAGGGAATGTGTAACATGCCAACTTCTCATTATCAAATCCAAATTAATAATTTTCCTAACAATACACCACCTGTCTCCACCTGTGCAATTTTCTGCACATTGCGGAAAGAGAGAAATGCAGGTTTAAACACATTGGTACAGGAGTGTTGACATGGGCTTCATGATAAAAAAAGATCTAAAATTTCTCTACGTTCCCGTGTGTGATAACAACACAACACAGCATAGCATAACCTATTTACAAAACTTAGGGTTAGGTCACATGCATTCAAATCAAAGTCTGAACTAGAAGAGCTGGATTTTTCCCCAAACCACACTATTTATACCAGGTACCTCCCTGACTTACAATCAATTATCGTTGCTCTCGAACACACACAAACACACACACACACGTGTGACTACCGTTTTGTGAACGTTCTGCAATGTTGATTGAGTCATTCATACTCATCGCACATCCGCAACAAACAAGTTGGCTTCAACTAAATCTTTTCTGAACGGCGGATCTGAGAGGAGAAGGGATCAAGCTTTATTCTTGCTCCAGATGTAACGTGATCATTCGTTCTTTTTATCTATTAATGATTTCAAAGGCTTCCAACCATTATTGCTTTTATTCTCTGGAATAAAACCCAGCTGCTCTCTTTGTAGTGAGTCTGTGTGGGTGTATGTGCTTTTTGGTGCGACATGGAGGGGGGTTGGGAGGGTTGAAGGAGAGAGGGGGAACACAAAAAAGGATGAATATCAGTTTTTTTTACAACAAAAATATTCTAATTTTACACTCTACAACATTTCACCAATGAGTGTTTTTACAAGCTACCCAAGTGGTAAAACTAATTAGCGTATAATTCTGACCAAGACCCTAACAAACAAACTACATAAACAAGCTTCCAAAGAAGGAGTACAGTTTAGTCTATCATTTTCCAAACATTTCAAAGCAACAGAAGCAGAAATCCCGTGTTTGATAAATTACTAACATAAAATTAGCCTAGCTTAAAATCTAAAATCATACAAAATTGGCATAAACTCATTGTCATTTAAATGGGTTCTTAATTAATAAGTTGTTTTAATATAAAGAGATTTAAAAAACACATTCAGGTGTGCAGATTGCAAACAATCGTTGGATGATTTTCACCCTAATGTATCTTAAAATAAAATTTTCCAAGGCGTTTATTTTTTTTTAATGGAATTTAATTTAATTATTTTTTGCTATTTAGCAAATATTGTCTATATATTTTTATGCTTAATTTGACTGATGTTTAGGTAATGTTTACCGAAGTTTTTAAACTTAATTTAGCTTGGTAAAATTTCAGAACTGATCTATAAATAGAAAGCTATACATCTAAAAAAAAATTATTATGAGTAACAATATGACCTACGGTGGATGACAATCAAACTCAAGGTTCGGCACTCCCTTTCACTGTCCATTAATTTTAAAAAGTCTCTGTTTTGTATTTGTTTTATTTAAAAACACACACACACACACACTGTTTTGTACTCTATACTTGTGGAAAGCGGCGTTTGTTTTGTTCCCTTTCAAACGGTGTGTAGTTTACCTCAAAAGACAAATGTGCTCCGAATAGGGTGTGAATGTGCTTGTGTACTTGTTGATTACGCATGCGAGGAGTGCCGCTGTCTTTTATTTGGAAATTTACACCCTTGGAGTGATTTATAGAAATCAGCAGTGCCCACAAAGCAGTAAAACTCTAATTGTTTCTTCCATTTTTAAAGTCTATCCTCCATTAAGGAATCGGTGGGTAATAAAGAGCATTTTTAATCAACCCTCTCTTGTTGATGGGTTGACGTGTGAACAGTCTCGCCTGCCGTACAATGCGAGCTTTTACTGCTGAGAACAATATAGGCTAAAATATTAGGACATCTCGTAAGTGCCTGGGGCTTTGCGACACTTGGCCCTTTTCTCAACTCTTCTGCTACGATTTTGTTAACATATGCATCTACTGTACAGGTCATCTCTATAATATGCAACGTTTTATTTGGGTCATATTGTATTGTGTGAAATAAAGATGTTCGTCAGCTAATCCTAGTATCACTGGGAAACATGTGACTCATCGCATATTTCAAATCCATCTCTAACTATTTATTCGAGGAAACTAACGCCAAAATTCCCTGGGAACAAGTTACACCCAACATAGATTAGCTAATATGTAACATACAATTTAAGGAGGAAACACATGAAAATACAAAACTATGTTATTTTGACAGGATTCTCTGAATGAAAAGTTCAAAACAGCATTTATTCAGAATAGAATTTCTTTGTAACAATATACACTACCTTTCAAAAGTTTGGGGTCAGTATGTTTTTTTCCTTTTTTGAAAGAAATCAATACTTTTATTTAGCAAGGATATGTTAAATTGATAAAAAATGATTGTTAAGACCTACATTGTTATGAAAGATTTCCATTTCAGTATATTAGATTCTAAAGGATGTATATATTTCACGTGTTTCCTCCTGGACTAAATTGTATGTTAGATATTGGTTTACTGGCATTGGGTGTAACTTGTCCTCAGATAATTCTGGATTTAGTTTCCTTGAAGTTTAGTTTCCTACACTCCTAAAAATAAAGGTGCTGCACGATGCCATAGAAGAACCTTTTTGTCTAAATGGTTCCATAAAGAACCTTTAACATCTGAAGAACCTTTCAGTGTATTAGATTCTTTGTGGTTCTTTGTGGTTCTTTGCGGTGAAAGAAGGTTCTTCAAAGGACCTTTGACTGAATGGTTCTTTGTGGAACCAAAAATGGTTCTCCTATGGCATCGCTGTGAAGAACCTTTTGAAGCACCTTTATTTTTTAAGAGTGTATTATTTGTTATACTATTGTTATACTATGTAAATGCATTTAATGCTTCGTAATCACTAGTATTACCAAGCCCATGGATGCGAGCATGATGGCTGCCTGAAGCCTAAAAGTGCCACGTTAATGTAGCCATGCATCCCGCAGAACCTGTCCTGCATTATAAAGCACTTTAAAAGCGAGCACGGGCGAGCGAGAGCACCCTTCCCCTGCCCCGCGCTCCCGAACGGACGCTGACTCTGACTGTGTCACGGCAGGATTCCACCTGGCCCACCTTTGCCCACCGGCTGGCGGTGCCACTGTAAATCCTGAAGCTCTAGCTGGAGCCGGGGCTTGAGTAATTAATAAAAGCTCCATTACATGCCTTGTGGCCGTTGTTTGCTATTTCAACACCCCATTTGTGCCACGATTACAGTCATTATCAGTCAGCGCCATTAATTCAGCCACCGATGCCGGAACTGCATACTAATAAATTGGGCTCTAAAATTTTTACCTTTCAAGGAGTTGGTGCTGGAGTGGAGCCAGGAAGTGCCACTCCTGATTAGGAGTCTTCTGCTGACTCTGAAAGGCCCCTTTGAATAGGGGCTGCTGCATCTTTGGAGATAGTTCACATTCCCCCCCTTTGATTATTCCCTTCCCCTCCAAAATGAATCTTTATTAAGCTTAAATCCTAAATAAAATGAAATTAGCAGACTGCAAAATATTGCTTTCTTTTCTGCGCATATTCCCTGGTGCCTCCATGCAAATTATAATGCTTATTTATGTAAATGAGGTGTCGTCTTTAATTAGTTTTGCTTGAAGGCATTAAAATACATGTATTCTCTCCCCAAAATATTATTTGTTTTGTTGCTCTCTTCAGTTGAGTTCAAAATGACTTATTATGCTGACTAAAAAGCTTTATTAATTTCAGCGTTTTTTCTCCCCTGACTTTCAGAGTATTATCTTCTCCTCCCACTGTGTGGGAGCAGCGCTGAGCGTTTAGCTTTTAGCTGTGTAATGGAGAGGTTTCCTCAGGCTCTCTCTACTGTGAAGTGGATACAAGGCTGGCTGAGAGTCCATGCAGACAACAGACGGAACCTCTCACTGGTCAGCACGCTCCTCGGGCTAAGACCTTTATACTTAACCTCCTACTGCACTGTGTATAAGCGCATATATCAATATACGTCATTATTCATAAAAAAACCCACTATATATAGCGCGTTTACACTATATATACACACTATATTATTTATTTATAGTTTAATATTATTATTATTTATGTACACATTTTTTGCATTAGAATTTATTTATAAATTTTGTTGTTAATTTTAGTTAAAGTTTTAAGTATTTTGTTGCACTTTGCCATTTTTAAGGGTTTTTTTTTTTTGTTTTTTTTTAAATATGACTATACACCCTAAAAAATGCTGGGTTGTTTCAATCCAACTTTCAAAGTTGGATTTGGAAACTTTCAAAGGACTGTCAAATATGGACTAACCCAACTTTTGCATTAAAAAAAATTACTGTAAATTTAACAATTGAGTTAGTCCATACTTGACCCAAAGTTGTGTTGAAACAAACCAGCATTTTTTAGAGTATAGGTTTTGTTTAGTTTTTTCTTTGATGTAATTTAGTTTCACTTATTTAAAGTGGAAGTTCACTTCCAGAACACAAATTTACAGATAATTTACTCACCCTCTTGTCATCTAAGATGTTCATGTCTGTCTTTTTTCAGATGAAAAGACATTATGTTTCTTGAGGAAAACTTTTCAGGATTGTTCTCTATATAGTGGACTTCTATGGTACCCCCGAGTTTGAACATCCAAAATGCAGTTTAACTGCAGCTTCAAAGGGCTCTACACGATCCCAGCCGAAGAACAAGGGTCTTATCTAGGGAAACAATTAGTTATTTTTATTTTTAACCTCAAATGCGCATCTTGTCTAGCGTGTAATCCGGGCCAACACAGTTACGCAATACAGGGTACGTCGAAAAACTCCCATCTCATTTTCTCCAAATCATCCTACATTGCTTTTGACCTTCTTTGCATTTTCACTTTGTAAACACTGGGTCAGTACTTCTGCAGCGATGTAGAACAATTTCAATGTTGGAGGAGAAAATAAGATTGGAGGGCGAGTAAATTATCTGTAAGTTTTTGTTATTGAAGTGAACTACTCCTTTAAGCGCTTAGCTAAATGATAAATGTTTCCTTGGCACCTAGCTAATAATTTATTATAAAATAGTTGGAAAATAATAATACAACAGTTACAAAAGTTTAAGTGTTTTATATTTTATAACAGTCTATTTTATTTCAAGTAGCAAAACTGTTCTATGTTTTAAGTTTTAGTTAATAATAACCTTGATATGCATGTAATCATTTTTTTGTACAAAAGAGTAATGTGGTTATACTACAGTATAGTGATGGTAACATATACCAATACTATGGTAAATATACAAACAGCTTTGAATTGCTATTCAGTTGGCATGACTTAGGAAAATAAAACAATGCAAATGTAATACAAAATGAATACACATATAAAATAATGAAATCATGGAATTCCATGGTAAATTCTAAAAAAAAAAAAAAAAAAAACAACCCTTATGAATTATGAAATTAGAATTGTTACGTTTCAGAGTCAAACCTGCATCATTCATATGAGCATCCTGGCTAAATTTGGTGCATTTTAACTATCCGCCATGCCACATATCCCAATTGTGCTGTCTATCATGATGACGTTGGTTATTTGCATGTGCTGTCTGCATTGTTTTAACCCTTAATTCATTAAAATAATTATGCAAATGAGGTAACGGCACAAACACAACCAAAAATGAGCAGTGTATGCAATTTGCATGCTGCAATTCCTCATCTTGCAGGCCAGTTTTTGGAAGATGACTTAATATGCACTGTGCAGAGGTATACAAGTGTAATCATGAGTTTTCAGCAAATAGGATTCAGTTTTTGTGCTGAAATACCACATAAATGTGAATTTTCCCCAAGTGTCCTGTAGCTTGTCAACCAGCTAAGAATGACTTGTGTTGGCACTGTATGTTGTGGACACCCCCCCACCCCCCCAATACACTTAATGAAAGCCGCATGCATGCATTGTGTCATCAATCAAATGCTAATACCAATGTAAATTCACATGCATTGTCAGCTCTCGCCACACGCCTCTAAACTGAGGTGCAATGACCTCTTAAACGACTTTCAGACGGCTTTTTGCCTTATTTTAATATTTGTTTAAAAGGATTTTCAGTGTTACAGTAAATCTCCCTCTTGACACGGTTTTTATGCATTTGCAGTTGATTTACAACACAATGTTGAGTGGCTATCGAGCAGAAACCCGCTGTGAGTCACGGCCAAAGGTGCCGGAACCGATGCAGTCAAACAGAAATACACGCTGTCATACACTCCGCTCAGCTGACACAAAAGGTTAAAAAGAAACATGAGCCGCAAACGACGAGCATTGGTCAATATTATATCAATATCCTTTGAGTCCTCAATGGACTGAAAAGACTGAAATGGCATATTTTACGAAGTTAATACCCAATTCACATACATAGAAACTCACGCACGCACAAACACACCAGCATGATTTATAGTAAGGAAGCTGAGGCCATTATAACGTTTTTATTATTACTGTTCTTTCAAGGCTAATGCTACAATAGATTTTTGCATGATTGATGCTTCCCAGTAAACATTAGGAAGATTCCATTAACTTAGCAGAGAGGAGCTAAATGGCGTCACTTTGATTATAGCTGCATTCCGTTCTATGCTTTTTGATTAAAAATAGAATATCAATATCACATTTTTTATTAAACGAATTCATGATGTTCGAGTCTGACTTCAAAAAAAACCCCGTCAAAACTCTTCTGCCAACTCATGCGACTGATCGTAATTGAGGTCACCATATAAATCATTACATTTCTGGAAGTCACTTCTGAAACAATCCTGGGGTTAAATGATGACAGAAACGGTCTTTCCAGTAAATCAAGTGACTTTGAAGTTCTGGTCATAGCTCGGCTAAGTGTAAAGCACAGTTTCTATGACACAAGCTCTTAAAGGGACAGTTCACCTAAAAATGAAAATAAAAATTCTCATTTAGTCAACGCCGTTTCAAAACGGTACGACCTTCTTTCTTCAAAGGTGAAGTTCTGAAGAATATCCTGGCCACTCTTTGCAATATACTAAAGGTAAATGAGAAATGTCAAAAATGACCATTAAACTATCTTAAAAGTATGATCTGTGCATTATATTCCAAGTCTTGTGAAGCTGTACAGTAGCTTCGATGAACATACTAATATCAAAGTCATTAGTTGAACTTCAGAAATCGATTCATTAATGAATCATTCAGACTGTTTTTGTGAACTGAATCAATCATTGAACGGATCTGATTTCATTCATCAGTCATTGTTACCATAAGCGAAGCTTACAAATCATGTCAACGTTTTTAGTGAACAACAGCTGAAATACCAATACATTGTTTGAGTTCAGAAGATTTGGATTACAGCACATGGACAATTCTTTGATACTTTTATGATGCCTTTGAAACTAAAAAAGAGCATCTAAAACTGTCCAAATTTGAGTTAAAGGGTTTAAAAGGAAGTTCACATGTGGATTGAAACAACATGAGGGTGAGCAAATGATGACAGAATAGTCTTTGTTATGTGAACTAATCCTTTAAACTAAACTACAGAAGCATTTCAGAATGAAAGAACGTGGTAGCAATATGCTGAAACTTCAATCAGGGCAGAGGAAATTCCACTAGTAATGAGAAGGAACTGGTTTGAACTGTTGTCCTCCAGTTGTGCTGGTGCTGTTATCACGGCCCTGTGCCTCAACATCCATTTCACTCTCCCAACAAATCTGCGAGCAAAATGCTCCTGGCACGGCCCTGATTGGCTAATTGATATCTTATGTGTGGCCCTCAAGGGAACAGTGGCGGAGATGACCCGGATGAGCGTGGATCTCTCTCTCTCTCTTCGCCCAGTGGCCTTTGCAGGAAACGAGTTCACAGCGAACAGCGCGAGTAACACCCCTAACACCTTCTGCCAATTATTCACCGTGTGACCCACACCAAGAGAACAAGAGATCTGTCTCCCAATACGTGGTCATAAACATGCACGCCCAGCCTTAAAATTGTACACGTGTCTGTGTGTGTGTGTGTTTCTGCCTCTCATGCCCTGGCGATACACTGGTGCTTACGGAAACTGAGCCAACTGATCTTTTGCCCAAAGTGCTAATTTGTGTCACAGCTGTGTGTGCAGAACTATTATTAACTGAAACGTAAACTAGAAGCTATGTCTCACAACAACAAGATTCTGCAATAAAACCACATTTTAAGGCTTGATCTGGCAAAAAACTTGGAGATATATTTATAGGTTGTTACAGGAGTATGGCATTTTTCCATTTGATCTGTGGAAAAACAAATCGGAACAAAACACCTGGTTTTACCTCAGGCTTAGCATAATAAAATAATACTAATAAAACTATTTGCAAGTCTACAAAGTAAGTACATTTTCCACAAGACTTATAAAATGAAGTGGAAATAATCCAATGGCAACTTTACATATTACAAATTGATAAAGTCTAGTAAAATCGCAAAATCACTGGTGAAAAAGAGGTGCAATACAAATGGACGTTAAACTTACTTGTTTTATAGTGGTACTAAGCCAGTTCAGTTCTCATCTTATTAGATGAAGAGAAGCTGAAAAAACTAAAACGTTAGTGAAAAATGCAGCTATTTTTTAATAGAAAAATAAATTATACTATCAGCACAGCAATTTAAGAGAAAAGTTGATTATTTAATTTAGTTGCTTTAAAAAATCTCTTACTTTACATAACTTTTTTCTTTCTAATTTTAAAATCATTAAAAAGTAATCTTTAAAAAATAAGTTGGATTTATTTTTCATAGTTTCCTATGGAAGCCCATTTACGCCACTGAAAAAAAAAAAAAAAACTTTTTATCTCGCAATTCTGACTTTTTAGAATTGTGAGATATAAACTCGCAATTCTAAGAAAAAATCAGAATTGCAAAATATAAATTCTGACTTTTTTTTGCCAATATGAGCTTGTATCTCGCAATTCTGACTTTTTTCTCCCAATTGTGAGTTTGTATCTCACAATTCTGACTCGGAATTGCGTGTTACAGTTGAAGTCAAAAGTTTACATCCCCCTTTCAGAATCTGCAAACATTAATTATTTTACCAAAATAAGAGGGATCATACAAAATGCATGTTATTTTTTATTACTTAGTACTGACCTGAATAAGATATTTCACATAAAAGATGTTTACATATAGTCCACAAAAGAAATTAATAGTTGAATTTATAAAATGACCCAGTTCAAACGTTAACATCCCCTTGATTCTTAACAGTATGCTCTTACCTAAATTATCACAGCTGTGTTTTTTGTTTAGTGATAGTTGTTCATGAGACCTTTGTTTGTCCTGAACAGTTAAACTTCAGAAAAAATCCTTCAGGTCCGACAAATTTTTAGATTTTTCAGCATTTTTGTGTATTTGAATCCTTTCCAAAAATGACTGTATGATTTTGAGATCCATCTTTTCATACTGAGGACAACTGTGGGACTCATATGCAACTATTACAGAAGGTTCAAATGCTCGCTGAAGCTTCAGAAGGAAACACGATGCATTAAGACCCAGGGATGAAAACTTTTTGAATTTGAAGATTATGGTAAATTAAACTTATTTTTTCTTCTGGGAAACATGTAACTATCTTCTGTAGCATCTGAAGGGCAGTACTAAATTAATAAATACCATATTTAAGTAAAAATTTACACATCTTTATTCTGTTCAAAAGTTTTCATCCCTCTGGCTCTTAATGCATTGTGTTACCTCCTGTAATAGTTGCATATGAGTCCCTCAGTTGTCCTCAGTGTGTAAAGATGGATCTCGAAATCATACAGTCATTGTTGGAAAGGGTTCAAATACACAAAAATGCTGGAAAACTAAAGAATTTGTGGGCCTGAACTACTAAATAAACAATAACATGCATTTTGTATGATCCCTGTTATTTTGGTAAAATAATTAACATATTGTGCAGATTCTGAAAGGGAGACGTAAACTTTTGACCTCAACTATATAAAGTCAGAACCGCGACACATAAACTCGCAATTCTGAGAAAATAAGTCAGAATTGTGTTTATATCACAATTTATTGACTTTCTGACTTTATTTCTCAGAACTGTTATCTTATTTCTCAGAATTACAAGTTTATATCTCACAATTTAGATTTAATAACTCACAACTGTGAGAAAACAAAAAGCCAGAACTGTATGTTTGTGTCTCAGTTTTGAGAAAAAAAGTCAGAATTGTGAGTTAAAAAGTCACATTTATTTTATTAAATTCTCTTTTAATTCAGTGGCAGAAACAGGCTTCTACAGAATCCAAATCTTCAATCCAATTTTGATGTCTTTTTTGTTTTGTTTTTTTACCTCACTGCATATTTGGCATGACACACGTGCTTCAACTGCACTTATTTGAGTCTTTTGTCTTTTTTGTTGCGATTTAGCTAGAAAAACAAGTCCTGCAGGAAACTGTACAACTGTTACAACTGTATGTTCAGAATTCATGGTTTATAAATAAAAACACACCTTTAAACGTTTAGGAATGTGCATCTAGTGAAAAGAGCTTTCAATGAAGGGACAAAAAAAGATCCAGAATGTGCACTTTTAGATCTATTTTCATCTCATTTTCAAGAGTCTGTCGACATAAAATGCTGAAAATGAAAGCCAAAACGGAGACTAAGGGCTTATTTCATGTGGGCTGCATGGTTAAGCAGCACTATTGGACGTGAAATGTTATCTCTGAAGCCTCATGTTTCAAAGCCTGCAGGGCCCATCTCCCCTTGCCGAGTACACGGACACGCAAGAAATGCTTTCTGTCCCAGAATTTCACAAATGTCCAGTTGAATCCTCATCACTTGTTTGTGCGCACTGAGGCCAATCAATCTAGATGAGAGAATTAAATAAATGAACTCGGTTCAGGTCACGCCAGGAAAGGCCCATGTAATCCACTGAGGGTTTTTTTTCTTCCACAACATTTTCTGACATGACAGATATAATTATTCTAATAAAACTGTGCCTGAGACAAACAATGCTATATTCCCTAGGTACACAGCAAAGTTAGGATGCATGCCAGTTTTTTTTCTCTTCTGCCGCACCGCCGGCAAACCACGTCAGCTATGACACAAACACAAACATTTTTATATCTTGACACACTCATAAGTTGCTTAACAAGCAAATGATACTTTGTGATTTTAAAGTTGAGATTAACAGGATAGATCACCCAGGACTAAATATCCTGTTATTATTTACACTCCTTCATGTCATTCCAAACCTATGACTTTTTTTTCTTCCATGAAACACAACAAATGAAAGTCAGTCAAATCCAAAATTGCTTAAAGACAGTAAAATCATATAAAACATGAGGGTTAGTAACTACATTTTAATTTATAACTATCTCTTTAAATATTAAGTGTGCAATTTCTATCAACAGTGCCAAAAAAAGAGCTGCAAAAATAGACTTTTGTCAGTCATTGGTCAGTAAACAGATAGCCCCGCCCAAAACTCACACCATTGGTTAAGCTAACTTTGCTGTGTGGGATTGTTTGGGATGCTGAAATATAGCAATATTTCAATAGTGCATCAGAGCTACAATATACACATCTGTCCGGGAAATTAACCTACAAATGTCTTATAGTCATTTAGCCGGCAAAGTATTTTAAATTAACAAATTATAACAATAATTATCAACTTTAATTCTATTTTATAAAAGCACATTTTTAAATAGCTAAGAGAGCTGGTGATTTTGCTAACAAAACAACAACAACACAGCGGAATGAGTTTACTTTCAATTTTGTTTCAGTCTTGTTTGGAAAAAGCTATCTGAAATCTATAGGCTGCCTATGTACAGTCGTTTATCACTGTGTAATTTTAGAATACAGTTGTTTGTCAGTCTCATTTCAAGCAGCAGGAAGGATAAAGATCTTTGATAACCGCACGCCTTTCATCTTTTTAGAAATCCCTGCGCTGCCGCACCTAGGTTTTTATTCTTTAAACATCCCCTTATAGGTCCAAACTGCACCGCATGGAATCTGATACACCTACAGAGGGAAATAAAAATAGAGAAAAGTGAACTCCAGGCTAAATTTTAAAAGGAAAGAAATATCACGCTCCTTTGATGACAAAGTAAAAACAAAAGACTGTAGGATATGTTCTGAAGCAGGCTGAACATAAATCCACACAGAGACATCTCCAACATTTGACAGTCTCTTTTAATGATTTTTTTATATTCTTTTAACATTTTGCTTCTCCCTTTACTGTTACGATGACAGCTGGCAAACAATTGTGCCAACCAAGGATGTACACATTTCCCATCAGTCTGTGAAGCCCACCGAGTCGAGATGGGCAAATTCAGGGGTTAAAAAGGGATTTTCAGAGGTATTACAAAAATACATTTTATCATTGTAAATAAACTGTTAATAAACCATTATGGAATATTTTGACCAACCTCTGGGTAAGCTCATCGATAATTGTGTCATTTCCTTTCATTTGTGGTGAACGCATAAGAATGCATGGTGCAAACTCTTAGCACTCATTTTCATTTAAAAATAAATAAATAAATAAACTAAAAAATACCCAGAGCTTTCCTAGCCACAACAATCTGATCTGAAAACAAAACGCCTGTCGGGCTGGCGAGTGAGAAGCATGCTGGTTCTGGAATGGCCTGTGAAAAGTCATAAAAATATTTTCCTTTTTATTTAATGTCGCCCATAACTCATTGCAAGGAAAAGCTAATCAATAGCACCTTAATGAAAACTTGAGCCATATTTTATTTTGCTGCAGAGAAGGCCAGGATCAGCATTTGTTGCCTTGTTGTGTGCTGGGTCTGGCCCCGGGGCTGTTAGACAGATGTGCATCACGCTCGCAGATACCTTAAATATTTGCTGCCTTCTCCTAGAAATGCTTTATCAACACGCCAAGCAGAAGGAGTGAGAATTTCTATGCAGAGAGCGCCATTAGAAAAACAACAGCCACAACAGTCAGTCTATATTTCATCATTTCAGCTCTGTCGTTGCCACAGTCGGTGATTTAATATGTGAGAGGAAGGAAGAGTGAAAGGTTATGACTTCTACACTTTAAAATATTCCACCTACACTGATAACGCGGCGATCCCACGAACCCTTCTGTTTCATCCCAAATCAGCATAAACGCCAATATCTCTCACATCTAATATATCTTCAAGGCTCACAGCCATTTCGCCTCACATTTAGAAGAAAAAAAAAAAAACATCCACAGCCAAGATCCCATATGCTTTCGATTTCTTTTTTATATGACAATAAATACAATTACGCATGTGATTATCACAAATTATAAAACATATTGAGCATTTGCTCAAATCAATACATAACAAATCAGCAGACAAACTGAAATTTGCCAGTAAACAGACATATGGAATTGCCAGGTTTCCATATGACAACATTCAAGAATTATTCTTTTAAGAATTATTGATCATTTTCCACAAAACAAAACGATTTGCACGACAAAAGCGTATTTCTAGCCTTCTCACAATTTTCCTTTTCACATTACACTGTAAAAAATGATTAAAGAAAATAAATGCTTAAAAATAAGCAATTATTTACCTTTTTTTTTTTCTTATTACTACTCTACTTATTACTCTGAGGTTCTTACTACTCTCAGAAATGCAAAAACGCTGTTAAAATGAAATAAAATAAAATAAAATAAAATTGTATGTTTTAGAAAAGGAATGCCATGTCAGTCTTTTTTATTTAAAATTACTTGTTTAATTAAATGTGTTCTAGCCATTTTTTGTATCATTTGCGAAAACTGCTAGCAATTACGGAGTGAAAATAGTTTTAAAACCAGTTATTTTTTTCCAGTGTATTTTATCTCAGTGCTGCAGTTCTATAACAATATACTCAAATTTTTCATATAAATTTAATAAAAAGAATAGAAAAGTTGAATTATCTCAAGTTTTATATTAATTAAGCCTAGAAAAGTGTTGTAGTTTAGCCCCAATTCACCTCTTTCCAACATGCACTGGGATATAAATAATTAATATGCTTGCATTGTTTGAGCGTTTGCGGATTTGACATGAATAAACATGAAATGAATCTCATAATATGAGCAATTTAATAACTTTATATTGGACCCATTTCAAGTTAAACTTCAGAAAACTAAAGACACACACAGAGCTGAGTACATTACTTACAAATTGTAGTCAGTTACTGATTACAGATTACTTTGTTTTAAACTTATCATTAAACATAACATGTTGATATAAAAAAGAAAAGCAAAGAGAAAGGGAAAAAAAAGAATCACATTTTTTAAATGCATTAAACATTACATTAAAGGAGAAGTCCACTTCCAGAACAAAAATGGACAGATAATGTACTCACCCCTTGTCATTCAAGATGTTGATGTCTTTCTTTTTCATCCGTAAAGAAATTATGTTTTTTGAGGGAAACATTTCAGGATTTTTCTCCATATAATGGACTGCTATGATGCCCCGATTTTGAACTTCCAAAATGCAGTTTAAATGCGGCTTCAAACAATCCCAAATGCGGTTGTAAACGATCCCAGCCAAGGAAGAAGCATCTTATCTAGCGAAACAAATTGTTATTTTCATAAAAATAATACAATTTATATACTTTTTAATGCGAAATGCTCGTCTTGTCTTGCTCTGCCTGAAATGTTTTTTTCTGGTTCATGACAGTTAGGGCATGTTGAAAAATTCCTATCTCATGTTCTCCACCCAACTTCAAAATCGTCTTTATATTTTTTGTTACGGGTGTTTGATCTTCTTTGCATGTTCATTTTGCAAAGACTGGGTCAGTGCTTTTGCAGTGATGTAGGATGATTTTGAAATGATTTTTGAAGTTACGAAAATACGAGTTTTTTGACATACCCTAACTGTCTTCAACCATAATACACAGAGTTCAGGCAGAGCAAGACACGATAAGCGTTTGAGATTAAAAAGTATTTTAATTGTTTTTGTTTTTTTTATGAAAATAACCAATCGATTCACTAGATAAGACCCTTCCTTCCTCGGTTGGGATCGATTACAACCGCATTTGGGATCATTTGAAGCCGCATTTAAACTGCATTTTGGAAGTTCAAAATCAGTGCAGGCCATTATATGGAGAAAAATCCTGAAATGTTTCCCTCAAAAAACATAATTTCTCTACGGCTGAAGAAATAAAGACATGAACATCTTGGATGACAAGAGTGTGTGTACATTATCTGTAATTTTTTGTTCTGGAAGTGGACTTCTCCTTTAAACCAGGATTTTCCAAACTGTAAGAATGACAGTAAGTTTGTGAGTTGATAAAAAGCTAATAATAAATAAATCATAAAAATGTAAAACATATTATTTAAAAATATTAAATTTGTTTAATGGCATGTCAGTGTGACCATTACGGGACATTAAACTGTTGTTAAATTATCTGAAATATTACCATCACCGGTGTTTGAACATGAACATTTTATGAACATTTTAAAATGTAATATACTCTAACTACTAGCACTTTTGGAATCTGATTACATAATCCAGATTCCATGTAATTAGTTACCACCCAGCATTGGACAAACATAATCAAAATAATCTACTAAATTATTTTTTAAGTTCTATAAACACTGCACATTCTCGTACTTCTTGCAAAACTGAATAAAGTCCTACAGTGTATTCCTGATCCCTCACACACCAAGATGAGGCTCAGACAGTATCCACACAGAACACAGAGATCAGCTCATTCGTTGAGACTGAGACAACAATTATTCATCAAAGGGGAAAATAATAACTCAAAGGTCAAGTCATAAAAAAACAATATCAGGCCTGTCTCAACGCTCTGTGCAAGAGTCACATTATGTTAACCAAAAAGAGCTCTCTCAACACGAAGAGATAAAGGGACTGCGGAAGGTGTGCCGGAGTACCTTCACGTCGTATCAGGAGACGGCACAAGTACCTCCACGTTACTGCGTCCATTATGTGTAACCAGCAGTTCCCACCTGAATATCAAACAGCAAATTTATCAAATTTATATCCTCGGAACGGTACCTGAGAGATTACGAAGCAATCAGCTAATATTGTACTTTATTCTGTTCTTTCGCTTAAATCATCGGCACCATTTAGAAGTAGTTTTCTTTCAAATGAGTAACCCATTCATGCAGCGCGGGCCTGCGGAGAACTGTCCAACAGTGAGACGTCATTTGCATAGATTTGCATTGTCAGGATGCAGTGAGGGAGGGAGAGCTGACAAGCCACTGACTGCTCTGTGATGCTAAAAGAGCTGACATGCTCTCCTAAACGTCAATCCCATACCAAACAAACACACACACACACACACACATCCACACAGTGCTGCCTCAGAGCGAGTGGAGGACTCATCAACCAGCGAGAGAAGTGGCATTACAAATTTTTTATGCGAGTAAACAGATGTCTGTTCGCATTGTGAAAGAGAAAATAAGTTTTCAATGCTTGTGAAAATGCTAGTTAATTATCAGCTACATTTATAAGCGGACTAAGCCTATAAAATCATAAAAAAAAACAAATGACTGCAAAACAGACAATGTCCTTGTGGGTCTGTTTAGGCTGTTTCGTTAAAACAAATAATATATTTTCACATATAATGTTTTCTATGTTCTATGTTTTCTTACCTACAAATTCTGTACTGAAATAAAAATAAACATTTTTGTTAATTGTAAAGTATTTATCTTTATATCTGTTATGCGTTCAACACAAATTTGTTTAATGTAATTTTATGTAAGCAAAATAAGGAAGTCTGGGGCTAGTTCTCACAAGGGCTATACAATTTCAGGTCAGGGCAAATTGGCTCATATAGTTTTCATTTTAATTTTAGCTAAAGTTTTACATCCAGAAGGAAAAACGATGCATTAAGAGTCAGGGGTGTAAACTTTTGAACAGAATAAAGTTTTTTCTTATTTTGCCTAAATATCTTTTTTTTTTTAAATAAGTACTGCCCTTCAGATGCTACAGAAGATACTTGCATGTCTTCCAGAAGACAAAAACAAGTTAATTTTACCCTGATCTTCAAATTCAAAAAGTTTTCACCCCCCAGCTCTTCTAGAGCATCAGGGAGCGTTTGAATCTTCTGTAATATTTGCATATGAGTCCCTCAGTTGTCCTCAGTGTGAAAAGATGGATCTCAAAATCATACGGTCATTGTCGGAAAGGGTTCAAATACACTAAAATGCTGAAAAACCAAAGAAATTGTGGGATTTTTCTGAAGAACAGTGGGCAGTTTAAATGTTCAGGATAAACAAGGGACTCATGAACAATTATCACAAAAAATAATAAATAAAAAAAATACAGCTGTGGATCATTCAGGTAACAACACAACAGTATTTAGAATCAAGTGTATGTAAACTTTTGAACAGGGTCATTTTATAAATTTAACTACTAGTTTGTCTTGTGGACAATATGTAAATGTTTTTTTTCTGTTAAATATATTATTCAGGTTAGTAGTAAATAAAAAATTACATGCATTTTGTATGATCTCTCCTATTTTGGTAAAATAATTAACATTTTGCAGATTCCGCAAGGTGTATGTAAACTTTTGACCTCTGCTGTATATATATAGTTTTATTTATTTATGTAGTTTTTTATGTTATTTTTAAATATTTTATTACAAGCTAAATTAAATTAAATTGAGAAGTGGCTAGCTCAAAAGTTAATTTTTAAAAAGCTTTTTAATAAAAGTTTTTTTTATATATATATTTTACGTCTATTAATGTTCAAAAAGTGTTTCTTTTTTTTTCTTTTCTTTATTTTTTATTTTTGCTTTACTTTCAGGTTTAGTTAACCAAAATAACCCTGCAAATAAATAATAACCCTGTCAGTGTTACGGAAGATTCCATTGTGGCAATAAACCCCAATAACGGTTAACAGAAAAATAAAGTGCCAAAGATAAATACATTCAGAAAAGAGTACAAAAACAACATCCATGTGCTTGAATGTTTCAATGGACCATGATTCAGCTCAATTCAGTTCAGTTCAGTTCAGTTATTGGAATGTGAAAGCTACTTCGAAACCAGAAGATGACTAAAAAGTTTGCCATTCAAAAGTGCTAGAAGGCACATTTGGTCAGATGATACCAAAAGTTTTAAAATGAGGGACTGAAACATTTTAAAGCTATGTTTACTGTATAAATTTAATGCAAGAAAACCTTAACAAACACCAAATCTGAAAGGCAGTGCTGTGGGGTTACAGCAGAGACTGTGAGATGACTGAGAACAATATATGTTGCAAAATACAACAGAAGCTGTTACAGTCTGCTAAAAAATTAACGCTTAGGGAGAACGTTCATATTTCAACAGGACAATGATATCAGACACAAGGGTAAAGTAACACTGAAATGACTCAAGAACAAAGGCGAATTACCTTAAATGGTCCAATCAAAGAGCTCAAGAGCTTGTAACACTGATACTATTAACCCAATAGTACATACTTATACATTTAAAAGTTTATTTAAGTTTTAGTGCTGTAAAATGAGGTATCAGAGACAAAAAAAATGAATGTAGGATTTGTGATTCAGAGAATGAGAAAATTGGTTAAGGTCCGATTCTTGAATGTAGGCATTTGGTGTGACCATTGATATTCAAATAGATTGTCAAGGCAAAATATCACAGCAAGTGCCCCCTTTAACACTAAAAGCCCTGCCCTGGAGGAGCTCGGCCAGCGGTCTGTACTGTACCGTATGATTGCGGAGCACAAAAAGAATGATGTTTTGTTTTCTCTGTTTCTCCGTCTCTCTGGCAGTTTTTGCTCTGGAGGCAGCTCCTGTTTATGCACATCCCTCAGGCCATTTGTTTGTAGCACTTCCTGGTCCCGGAGTGGCATGCATAATGCAGGAATGAAAATGTTAACAGTGGCAAATAAAATCGGCAAGGTGCCCCCACAAATCAGGGCAGTTTAGGAGCACATTTAATCATCCATGCATAGGGAGGCGCTGCGATTTATTGTGGCATTTCTGAGAAGATCAGGACCCCATTTTTCCAGGGCCTTCCCAAGCCATTCGCCTTCGTCCCCCTCCCGTCGGATTCACATAGAGAGAGATCTTCCGCACTCACTCAACCAATGGTGCAGAATTGATGTCGCTCTTTGTAAATGTATATGTGGTTGCTCTTTTGTGTTTATATTAAAGCAATAAGCCACTTGAAACCATGCATTAGTGATTTTACCACAGGTAAGGTGTGTTCTTGTTCTAAAAGCCCCTTATATGTGGTAACACTGTAACGTATAACTTTGAGTGAGTTTAAACTTTTTAAAAACAGCAGTAACAGCAAAACCATATAAAAACACCAATGTTTAATAAATAAAATGTATTCAAATTAATAAACAGAATACATGATTCATCCGCCTAACTGTAGTTTACAGTTGCTAAGCAATGCAATGATTTGCCACATTAATTAATGAGTGGTCACATGAGAATAATAATAAAATAAAAATAAATCTATGTATTTTATATTAAAAATAAATAAAATTAAATATATTTTATTAATCAAAATATCATAAAAAAAATTA
>JAHKKF010468470.1:0-13885 GCA_019740295.1 Labeo calbasu | reverse complement strand
ATATACATATAAACTTAACGCATGCATACGCTAATAGACACTCGCTTATACGTATAAACTTGATCCATGCATATACACCTACAACAACACGCACATATGCATATAAACTCGCTGCATGCAGACACACCTGTACATACTCGCATATACATATAAACTTGATCCATGCATATACACCTACAACAACACGCACATATGCATATAAACTCGCTGCATGCAGACACACCTGTACATACTCGCACATACATATAAACTTGATCTATGCATATACACCTAAAAACACTCGCACATACATTTAAACTCGTTGCGCGCATATATACACCCATAAAACACTCACGCAAACATACAAAATACATTTCAGGTAAGACGCATGCTTGAGTTGTGTATATACATATATGCAAGTGATTTCATATGTGGATGTGCGTGAACTTTTCAGTGTAAAAGGAAGCAGCGGCACTTCCGGCGGAATCTCCAGATGCCAGGGCATTTTAAAACGCTTAACGTGACTTAATGCATTAAAATAGTGTTTTAAAAAGACTTTTTTTTTTTTTTGTATTTTTCTCAGGAGACGTTCTTAATTTATGCTGCTTTGTATTATTTTAAGTTTTGCACTTTTAAGTGTACACGGCAATGCTGCAGTCCTTTTGGCAATACAAATGTAAAAATATTTTGCAGTAATAAGAAAGTGTCCTGAGACTTTATATAGTTCTAATCATTTTTAGTTTAATTATCGGGCAGACATGACATTTGCAGTCAAAACCTGAAATATAAATTCTCACTGAATGTATTCATTACCAATATATTGAACCATCTCTTTATATTTTTCTAAACTCCTGAGCGCAGACATCAGAAAAATATCCGTATACGAACGTGTTTTATATTTTTGATTTTGGGAAGTACACGTCTGTTACAGACATGACAAAAAAATAAAAAAAGTTTTTGGGAGACAACATACTGTATTTTGTACTTTCTGTGATTTACAATGCACAAACCAGAAGCAACAATATCTGCAGAATGGTTGACCATTCACAAAACATAAAATGTCAATTTTATTTAAATTTAAATTTTTCATGGTTGCGGATGTGGCATCTCTCCATTACTCACATGACCATTCTGAAAGCAGATGGCTGCCCTTACTTAAGATTTTTCTAGTTACTAGTAGTCATTCAAGTCATTATTCAACTAATTGCACATTTAAATTAAATGAACATAGTCTACTACTCCATAATGAGCCATCCATGCTCAAGCTCACGCACAAAGTTTAGCCATTTTAGAGTTTAGTCATATATTGAATACAGCATCCTCACATTAATACAGAGATAAATAGCCTATTTTTGTAACTATATTTATTTAGATGTTTCATATTTATATTGAAATTTAATATTTTTGTTGATACGGTTATCACTGTCAAATTAAATGAGTGATAATTTAACAAATAGGCTACATTCCTGCATTTAAATGTGGTTTCTTTTTCTTTTTCTTGTTTTTTTTTTTTTTCAAATTGTATCAAAGTGAGTAAAGAAAGCTCTGTTTAAAATCACTATAGTTGTCAATTAATAGGGTGTAATACAGCAATACTGGTGTAGCTTAGAGTAAATATAAGCACAGGCTCACAGGCTTGACATTTATCCTGCTTGAATTTGTTTTAAGAAACGCACATAATAAGTCCAAAATTTGCATCTGTGAATATGAACTATTTTAACCACAGTGTTTTTCTGTCATTTTCCGCCGACTACAGTAGTCAAATGTCGTCACATCGGTGAGGCAAAGCTGATGGCTGTTTGCGAAAATGTGCTTTGACGCGTTGGTCAAAAGCTGTAAATACAATGATGTGGCGGCGGCCACCTACTGTAAATTACAGCATAAATGAAATTAATATGTTTTCAGTATGTCTCACTCACTGTTTCTGATTTTAACTTTCAGTATTGATAACAGAGAATGACTGACAGTAATGTGTTTGATCAACAGGACAAGTGTTATAATTCATAATAATCTGTGTTGAGTGAACTCTTGATCATTATATGAACATCAGAATGAAAGCATCTGTTGATTGTGTCTCATCAGCTCCTGTCATTCTGGATCCAAACACGGCTCATACACGTCTCGTCATGTCTGATGATCTGACCAGTGTGAAATTCACCGGGAACAATCAACCTCTTCCTGATAATCCAGAGAGATTTGACGAGTATTTCTGTGTTCTGGGATCACAGGGTTTTAACTCAGGAACACACTGCTGGGATGTGGAGGTTAAACAGAATTCAGACTGGATTCTTGGAGTAACTACAGCATCAAAACAAAGGAAGGGACGTTCTTTCTATAACACTGGTGTCTGGTTTGTGTGGTACGGATGGTCTTTAAGTTCTGGTTTTCGTGTTAAACAAAAGCTTGATCGTGTGAGAGTGTATCTGGACTATGACAGAGGAACAGTGTCATTCTCTGATCCTGTAACTAACACACATCTACACACATTTACAACCACCTTCACTCAGACACTCTTTCCATTCTTTGACAGTTTCGACTCTCTGAGGATCTTACCGATCAAAGGTCAGTAATCATTACTCCTGTAGGTCTGGATCTTCCTGCTTTCATCTTTCATCATAGTACAGTATTTAAAGGGATAGTTCACCGAAAAATGAAAATGACACCCTCATGTCGCTTTCTTACCCTTAACGTTCAAACAGTCTACAACACATGTTCATGATGTTGCTGACGTAGAACACACATGCATCTAACCATTTTTACAAGCAAAACAAAGCACTCGCATGCTACGTGTCCTGGGAGAGAGGAAATTGTGTAGTAAAGTTGTTATTTTTCTTTTCTTTGCACACAAAAATTATTCCACTGATGTCACATTGACTATTTTAACAATGTTCTTTCTGGACAAACTACCTTTCTGGGCCTTGAATGAGCAAGGAGCCTTGCTGTCTATGGAGTGTGAGAAAGTCCTTGGATCTCATCAAAAATATCTTAATTTGTGTTCTGAAGAGGAACGAGGGTCTGACAGGTTTGGAACGACATGAGGGTGACCAAGAATGACAATATTTTCAGAAAACAAGTCAATTTATTCATCTTAAAAAATTATTAAAACACATGGTTAAAATAAATCATGTTAATCATATCTGACCAATGAGAAATGATGTGTCGCGAAAATGTGTTGGCAGTCATGGCCTAATTGCCGTGGCCGAACTTGTAATCCAAAGGTTGCAGGTTCGAGTCTCAGGTCCAGCAGGGATTGTAGGTGGGGCGAGTGAATAATCAGCACTCTCTTCCACCTTCAATAGACCAATTTTGAGTAGACGTCACAGTTACGTCACTTGCAGCTGTGCACGCATAGTGGTTGCAGGAAAACACTGGTAAGAAGTGAAGGCAAACAGGTAAAAAAAAAATTGTGCCTTTTGAGGTCAAAATCAGAATGCAAATAATTTTTATAGAATGCTGTCATTTGAAGCGAAATGCATATGTTTAAATGGACATACTGTGGGTGAAAACTGCTATGATTACTATTAAAGCAGAAATTTGATTTAAACAGTAGGTTTATATAATATTCACATATGCTGTTCATAGAGGACATATTGTATTAGCTCTACAGTTATAACATGAAATTTTATTTAAACGTATTACTTTGAATATTTTTACATAACATTTATTTATTTTACCTAACAATTCTGACTTTTTTTATATCTCCTAATCCTGACTTTATAACTCGATTTAACTCAAAAATAGTGAGTTTGTCAATTCTGAGGAGAAAAAAAGCCAAAAGTATGGGATATAAACTCCTATTTTAAGCTGAGGGGAAACCAGAATTTTTTCCTTATATGGCTGCTCGCTTATTAGAATTGTGAGATATAATATTGAAATTGCTAGAATACAGTCAGAATTTTGAAATATAAAATCAAACTTACCTTTTTTAATCTTTTACTCCATGGCTCTGCAGACTGCCACTTGAAAACATTGTTATTTTCTGTCACCAGATAGGCTCCGCCCACCAAAAAAGTCTATCTAACACTATCTAACGTCAATTTAATTGAATAACAGTACTTATCACTGGGTGACAAGCTCTTGTAATGTGCGGAGAACATTTTAAAAATAACATCTAATCAATACAATCTATAATCTTTTTAAATGTAACTATTTTGTACCGTATGCATGTAATTCCATAGCCATAAAGGCCATCTCTCCAGGTTTTCTGCAATCATGATGCACGGGCATCCTGAATGTTAACAAACTTATAATTGGTCTATACCATGACTGAGATAAGTGCCTTGAGCATGGCACCGAACCCCCAACTGCTTCCTGGGCGCGGCAGCAATATGGCTGCTCGCTGCTCTGGGTGTGTGTTCACTACTGTATATGTGCACTGGATGGGATATTTGCATAGCTAAAAATTCCGAGTATTGGTCTCCATACTTGGCCACATGTCCGTTCCTTTCCTTTCCTTTTTAGAGTTATGTTTTTTAGGCTAACTGCCATTTACCTGATTTTATTTCAGTTAAGTGTGTCTCTTCATTAATTTTCATCTAATAAGACTAGAATAGGCTAGAATTATTCTATTTAATTCAACACATTTTCAGTTTGTGTTGTAAATCATTAATTGTTTATTTCAGTCACAGAGGTTAAAACGATAATTTGTTCATGCAAGTTAAAGGATGTAAAAAATTTTTTTGCTGATCCACAGCAATGTTGAAAGAAATATAAATATTTACTCTAGAAATACTTGATTCAGCTGTTTATAAATCTGATTCTTAGCACAAATAATTGTGTCTCTGAAATCATTGAGGACGTCTGAATAAGTTTCTGAACCAATTTTTTTATAATTCCCTGTATAAACTCAGTGTGTGGTTACATGATTTCATTGTCATTGTCTGAATTAAACATTAAATGTTTGCCAAAATAATTAGATTATAAATTGTGGAAAAGTGTCTGGGAACCCTGAATTTTGTTTTTGTTCCTGCAACAAAATAGTCAAATCATGTTTATTTCTATAGTGCTTTATACAATACAGATTGTTTCAGAGCATATTTACACTAATAAACAGAAAAATAACAAAATCAGTGTTGCAAAATCAGTCAATAAATAAATTCAGCTGTAATTTAAAAAAAGCAGATCTACAAAAGACAATATAATTTTATTGTTCAGATCAATTTAAATGGTTCCAAATGAAGCCAAAGTAAATGTATGTTTTTGTAGTGAAACTGTACACTTTCATTGTACAGAAAGAGAGCAAAGAACATTTACGTTATCAAAAGAACATTTTCATTGACTTCAGTCTAGCCAGAGTTCAAGCACTCTCAAAAACATCCATTATGATCAAAGAAGCTGTTTACACTGTGAAATGAATCTCTTACCCACATCGTATACACATCTGCACTTTGTCGTTTCTTCCCCAGAGAGCACAATTCATTCAGTGAGCATGTCAAGCGAACAGAACACTGGCACTTCTGTGATGAAATTTCTCTCACAAGGCTACAGAGATTATTATACTGAAATACCTTTATCTTTAGTAAGGAGAAAGCCATTTTGAAATTTGTCCGTAACTGTTCAGAGGACATGCCTGTTGACACCATCTCCAGTTGCACAATCACATTTCAAAAACAAATAAATTTATATACACATTCTCAAAAAGACTCTTGCATTGGAACAATAATACAATTAGTAAAAGCACCTGATAAGAACTATTATATTATGTTTGAAGAATTTGTTATTACTACTAATCAGCCTGTGCTGTAGTGGACTAGCACACTCGATCTTTGGCTTTTTATAGAAAAAAACAAAATATTACTTTAGCTGAGTGTTAAGGAATGTTATTTAGAGATTCAGACCTGGGTTTCCATGTCCTTGATTCCTGCAAGGAATACCAACATATTCACTTTATGTGTTTTCAATGAAGAACGCACAGGGGTAACAATGTTCCTGGCGACACTGAAAACCCTTTCTGACGGTGTGCTTGTTGCACAAAAAGTTGAACAGAAATTAAATATAATTCAAATATAGTTGAACAGAAATTAAATAACATATTATTTGATTAGCTTACCAAAATAAGCTTTAGGCTACATTTTCAGATTTTCATTTGTTTCAATATATTTTTACTAATAAATAAATAAATTATATATATATATATATATATATATGTGTGTGTGTGTGTGTGTGTGTGTATGAAGAGTTCAGATGCAAAAGTCCCTAAATCCATCTGACGTTTTTCTTTAAAATGAGCATTTCTTTAAAAGTATTTGATGGAGGTATACTATGTGTCAGAAACATTCACTCAGTATCATTATCTCATTTTTGACCCAGATGGCTTTCAGCTGGTTTAGCATCTGAACTCTTCATATATATATATATATATATACATACACAGAATTTATTTCATTTTTTTATTTTTACTTTGGTCACAATTTGCACTTGGCAGTCACAATCACAATGACAAGTGTGACCAAAGCAGTTCAGCCATAGCCAGTTCAACTTTTTCACAACTGCTACGTTGTTTGCCCTGTTGTCTGTAGTCATTCATGCCAGCTTTTTTTCATCCAAGGACCACTCTTCTAACGTTTCAAGTTTTTTGTCCTTTTTTCTGTAACAAATGTCAGTTGTACATATGCTGCAGCTCCTCAAATATTCAATAAAATAAAACAAGTAAAAACAGTTTCTTTTCAAATTACATTCCAAGTTTAGAAATAACTTTCCTTTATTTATTTAGTGTTAGAGCGCAACTTGGGGGCCATGGCGCGACACGACAACTGTCACATCTGGGGTACACACGGTGTTATGTGTCATAGCAATGTGATACTTCCTGTTTCCTTTTCAGTCCATCCTACAAAGGCTGTCTCATTTAATTCTAGGCTTGAGGACACTCTGCATACGCATCCTACAGAGCATGCTACTTCCAAAGGATGCAACCTCCGGAGGGTGCATCCTTCGAAATGAGACACCTATGGTTTGGCAGCAGAATACTGTTTTTATTAATATTACACTTTAATTGCTCTGTTTTATTTTGTGAAACCTTACTACGAATACGGAAGAACTGTTTTATAAAAGCAATAAGCCCTGTGAAGCTGTGGTTTACAGTGAATTTATAACAGCTTCACATTGTGTCTAACAATGCCCCTGAGGTGTTATAAATTCACTGTAAACCACGGCTTCTTGGGGCTAATTACTTTATTGGCAGAAGACATGCCTTGAAAGACTAGCCGCTTGTCGCCCAATCCTGATCTTTGGAGTTGGTCTTTGCCAACCCTACTTGGGACAGTACTTGCATCTTTCCACAAAATGTGTGCATTTAAGTGGATTTTGTATGTGTGTTTCTTGCCAGTTGCCTTGTCCTGCTTTGATTATTATATGCTACAGATAACCTGGAAACCTTAGCTTGTAAGAGAAAAAAATAACTGAATAACATAAGAGTGCAATGTTTACCAAAATTCTACATCAACAAATCTCCAGCTGTTTAAACTGTACTAAAATAAGACAAATACATTTTACAAAACTTTTTTAAATGATTGTATAGTACCTTACCATTAACAAGATATGGGCTTACTGCACCCCGAGCAGAACCAGGTGAAGAAGTTGATGGAGTAGCAGATGGAGTGGTGGATGAAGAGTCATAAATTATGGCACTGACACTGGCATAAATTATCAGCATATATTAGCAACTTGTCATTTTTTGAGTCTGGAATCAAAAACATTTTAAACTGTTCAAAAAAATATAGCAATACTGAGCTCTAAAAAATGACAGATCAAGTATGCATACAAATAATATTTTATATTTTGAATTTTAATGAAAAAGATAATAGTAATACTGTCACAATCTCTAGCTGGAGTGCTCATGAGCTCCGCTAGAGGGTACTTCACCCCATACCTTTGCCACTCACTCTGGACTCCATTTCCCATAAATCTCTGCCTGGTCTCATCAGTTCACAGCTGTTTCATATTAGTAGGTAAAATGTTAACATGCAAAGTTAGCCCCTTCGTCCCAATGTGCATACTATCCACCCTATCTGCCCTAAATAGTATTGAAATTTACTGGTATCACATAGAATTTAGGGTGGATAGTATGCACATTGGGACGCAGGCAGCGTCTGTTTCAGATAGGCCCTGAGTTCCATTTGGAAGGACTCATCCCTATGCCCTAATCCCTTCAGAGGCTTTGCCCTCTGGAGTGAGAGCTTCGAAGGGTTGAAGGGTGTAGGGGACCAAACAACTGTTTCTTAAAGTGCCCTTCTGCGTCATAATCCCGTGACCACACGGAGGCATCATCATCATGGAAAGAATCAGCGCAAAGGATCATGGGGGCCCGAAGTGTCCATCAGTTGTACCCTTTGAAATCCATTATTCCGAAGGGCCCTTTGAATGGCCAATTTTGAGCACTTTGGTTTGGAACGACCCTTCAATCTGGCGATATTTCTTGTTTGGAACGCACCGCATATGTGAGAGCTGAAGTTGATGGACACTGGACATTGAACTGGAAATACATGGAGGCTTTTTTCATTGAGTGTCAAGGCCCTGTTTATCAGACATTCACTTAATCTTCTATTTCTTCATTCCACATGCACATATTTTCACAACTTCCCTTGTCTTTTCAATTTGAGTTATATCCATAAAGCAATTACTTGAGAACACCTGAGAAGACATGATGCCAACCCCCTGAGGACCTCAGATGACGCCAACCCTGAACCAACATACAAAACTACCAAACTTTGCTAGAAGTTTGATCGCAACATAAAATTATTGCTGTTAATAGAATTCACCAGCTGTTTGAGTATGTCATTAACTAAATGCAATTTACTGATGTACATTTCTTTCATATTTACATCAATTTGACATTGTCACGCTGTTTGGTGGCTTCATCAAAAAAGGGATCCTTGTACCTTGGGTCCAGGATCATTGCCAAGAAGTACCAAGGCTCGGTGTATATGCTGCTGCACCGCTGCTTCACAGCCTCCAGCAGAGTAGCTTTTGTCATCTTCACACTGCTATCTGTACTAAGACTCTTGTTTAGAAAAAGCCTCAACAGATGGAATTCCGTCTGAAGCAGTTGCCGTGTGTGAACTTATTTCTCAGTTCTTCAAAAAGTGCAAGCAGTGTTACCATATTTTCAATAAAGCCTCACTGTGCTTGCTTCTGTGCTAACAAATTCAACATTATATAAAACGTACTGTTCCAACGTGTCGGAGTGTCTTGTTGCAGCATCTTTTTTGACAGTCCTAGCTCTGTCTGCATCTCTCCAAGTCGGGACATGGCAAGGTGAGAATGTTTAAAATGCCCAACTATCTTTCTCCCTGTCCAGTGGTCAGATTTCAAGGGGGCTGGTGGGGCAGGGGATCCTGTAATTTGCAAATTATTACAAAATGTGTCTTATTTTTAAACACATTTTTATTTGACAAAAAATAAGCTTTATTGAATGAACTATGGTTTATGGGAGTTTTACCTTTGTTTATTTTTTGCTTATTTTTTTTAAATAATTTCATTTTTTCCTTCCTTATCAAATGGATGTTTGTTGGTGAAAAAAAGAACATTATTTTGAACATCTTTTTCTACTGAGGGGCTGCGAGCAAAAAGAGCACGCTTTAAACAGGTCTTAGTACTTTCACCTGCCAACAAGTGGTTTTTTTTTCACGCAAGACACACAAATGGCGCAAAGCCTTAACTCCTGTGAGGCAAGCTGGCCTTCTTCGTCTATGTATTGGTCTCGTTTCTTCATCGAGGGATTGTTTTGCGAGCATAGAAACATAATTTAAACAGGTCGTGGCATTTGTGGCTAATTACCCTTTTCAAGGTGGACACACTTAGTGGTTCCAGTGGAGCGGACAGTGCGACAGGACGACCACAGTTTAATTGATCTGGTGAGTGAATTTAGACTTAACTTTTAAAAAAAATCAAGTTTTATTTTGATACAACCGTTGTTTAAAATAAAGTAAGCTGAATGAATGTATAAATGCAAACACATTTGTGTATGAACACATCTAAAGTATGTCAGTGGTGAGGTCACCTTCAACTCTTTAATGTTTGTAGGACCCAGATGATGAACCCACATCACTGATGTCTGCAGAAGCTCCGTAAGTCTGTCTTGGTTTTTGGAGGGACCTCTTTATGTTGGCTGAGACGGTTGGACACCTCACCCATGTTCTCCTCTGCGAGAGCAAGGATTTCGGACTCCTGGATGGCAGCACTAGGAAACAAAGGGACCATTACTGTGGTATGACTAACACACCCTTGTACAGCCTATTGCACCCATCAACATTACCAACCAACATTAATTACAATGCCTAGTTCACTCTCCATTCACAGACCTCCCTAGCTGTCATGCTGGTCTTTGATGAGGAATCCCTTTGACCAGAAATAATCTGCCAAGGAGTCACAAGACGGGTCCTTACTGACCAATTTCCTGACCTCAGAAAAATTCATAATCCTCCCCTCTTTTGTCCACTTCTCTTGTGCCTCCTTGACGCTCAATACTTCTTCCTGGATACAGGCATCCTCTGCATCCCGTAAGCACATATTTCTTAAATGGTGTTCAATTTTGGTCTGGGGCTTATGACAAATCGAGCAGTGGACCAGAAGGATTACTGCACACAGCTAAATAGCGTCTAGATGAATTATCAGTCACATGACACAATGCACATGTATGCTAGAATGACCTTTACATTACAATATCGATATTTAAGCACTTACATTTTGTCGTCTCCATGCTTTGTATCCACAGTAGTGTCTGTTCTCTCCAGAGGTGTGTGTCTGCAGCTATGAGACACAGCCATATTTAAGGCAGGGGGTGTACAAATATTAAAACATGGTAACCATAAATTAAACATGCTCCACCACCATCAATGTGTCTGTAGCATACATACAAGAACTTTTTAGATTTTTTTTTTTATTCAAATAAAATAATCTGCATCTGACTTTTTCCATTGGTTGTGTTTCTTAACAATCCTAAAAGTATGTTTATTTTAATATTTAAATTAAACTTTGAATAAAAGATAACATTCACACGACACTGCAGTTGTGGTTTGTGTGTGCAATGTTAAGAACATTGTATACCAACTTAAAAGTAAACAGCATTTATAGCGGTGACCAGTTTGTTGCAAATAAACACAAATGCAGAATAAACTACAATATACAATAGCATTTATAGTTTCTAACAGCCTGCATGACTATGAGGAATGATTACCTTAAAAAAAAAATGTTAGTTGGTATGCATTTTTACCTTTTGTTCATGTCCAGGTTACCAACTCCTGTGCTACAACTCTAGTCCAACTATGTTATTTGTGGAGAATCTGCTATTAGTTATTTATCTGCTCAGTAGCCGAGTTTCGAAAACGCACGCATGTAACTGCGTAATGATTGAATAACAATGGGATTTTGCAGAAACACAGTTTGACACATAGATTGCTACACAAACTGTTTAATGTTCAAAAGAAATAACCAAAACAAAGTGGGGGAAAAAAAAAATCACAGGTATTACATTTAAATGTATATGGTTGTGTTGTGCTATACTACTACACAAGGGCCAGTTACAGTGTGTGTAAAGGACATGCTATATTATGCATTGAAACATCACAATTCAACACACCAAAAAACAACATTAACAAATATGTACATCTAAAGGCAACTGAACAGGCCTCCTTCTTACTAAGCACCAATTTTCTGAGCCTTTCAATTTTTCTCTGTTGGGAAAGTTGCTTCTGCATCTCTGTAACAGGGCGGATTTTTTTGTTTTTTTTTCCAGGTACTTCTTCAAGCTCGAACTGATGCCTTCTGGAGCCCAGTCCTCCTCCCAGACACCCCTAGAAACTCCTTCCCTGTGCACAATCACTGCATTCCAGAGCAGGTTTTATTCTGGGTTAGAGATCGCAAACCCAAACTAGACCAATCAGCTGTGAGCAAAGTGACACATCTGATGCAATGAAGCCACTCCCCTGTATCTTTAGCTCCAAATCAAAGCAGTTTACAGTCAAAGAATTTTAGAAATAAAATTGCCAGACTTTTGCTTATTTTTATATATTAATTGTAATTGATATTGTAATTCATATAACATATTCATATACAATGCTGCTCAAAAGTTTGGGATCAGTAAGGCTTGTAATGTTTTTTAGATAAGTATCTTATGCTCATCAATAATATAGAATAATTATGCTGATCAAAAATATAGAAAAAAAAATAATAATAAAAAAAACAGTAATATTGCAAAATGTTATTACAATATAATTTTTTATATATACTTTAAAATATAATTTATTCCTGTGATGCAAAGCTGAATTTTCATCAGCTGTTACTCGTCTTAAGTGTCACATTCTTCAGATTCTTCAGTTTTTTTGGAACCTGTGATTCTTTTCAGGATTCTTTGATAAATAAGTTAAAAAAACAGCATTTATTCAAAATATAAATCTTTTCTATAACAATGTAAATCTGTGCCATCACTTTTGTATTAATTTAACACATCCTTGGTGAATAAAAGTATTTAATTTCTTTAAAAAAAAATAGAATACAATAAACATTTACTGATCCCAAACTTTTGAACAGTAGTGTATATTGTTAGAAAACCTTTCCATTTTAAATAAATGCTGCTCTTTTCAACCTTTTATCGATCAGAGAATCCAGAAAAAAAAAAAAAGTATGACAGGTTCCAATAAAATATTAAAGCAACACAATTGTTTCCAACATTGGTAATAAATAAGCATATTAGAATGATTTCTGAATAATCATGTTACACTTAAGACTGGAGAAACAGCTGATGAAAGTTCAGCTTTGCATCACAGGAATAAATTATATTTTAAAGTGTATTAAAATAAAAAAAAAAAAAAATTTTTTTTATATAGATAATTTATACATTATTTTATATAGTCATAACATTTGCAATATTACTGTCATGCACAAACAGGGATGAGACCAGAAGCAGCGGTAAGTGCAAACAATCCAGAATTTTATTAACAGAATGGTAAATAATGGAAGGCAAGATGGAATGGTGTCTAAGAAATCTTATCTGACAGTCCTTGGGTTGATGAGTAGAATGAAGTCCGAAGGGATGAGCAATGTAGCAGCCAGTAGCACCGAAGAGTCCAATAGAAAAATGCATAGGGGTCTGGAGCTAGTGATCAAATAATTGCAGCCTTAATGAGCATAAGAGTCTTCTTAAAAAAAAAAACATTACAAGTCTTACTGATCCCAAACTTTTGAGCGGCAGTGTAATTATTATATCGAGTGGCAATTAATTTTAAGCTGAGCCCGGTGAACCTAAACTAAACAAGGTTGTCTTTATCGGGTTTTGTCAACTCAAAACGTACTCTGCAACTCATGCTACAGGCCACTGGGCATCGTTCGGCCCCTGGGTGAGGTAATTGGTGAATTAAAAGTCAATCGTAAATAGGTGTAATTAGGTGTAATTAGGTGCAATTAGGTGCATGCAATACAACTGCACTGCTTTTATTTTCAATGTGCTATTATTATTGTTATTATTATTATTATTATTATTATTATCAATTTACGTCTGTTTGTGTAATAGTATCTCAAATGTGTTCGTGATCATTTAGCTTTCAAGAAATGTGAGTTTGCCCTTAGCCGTAAGAGATTCATTTTTTTTTCTTATTTCTTATTTTTGTCTAAATATTTATAAATATATTCTTCATTACACGTCTTGTTTGGTCTTGTTTCATATTATTGTATGTTAAAAACAATGTACTTTGTTATGCAGACACAAAATGTGAAACTGCGGTCTTATTCGCTTAGGTAAGCATTTTTCTAAATATTTGTAAAATATTATATATTCAGCATACTTTACATTATCTATTTTGTACCTATCTTAACCCTTAGGCGCCAGGGTTTTTTTTGAAAAATGCTGAATTTTGACATTAAGATTTCAAAAGCTTGTGGCTTGAAAGGGTTTAAAGATAGAGGTCTACTGTAA
>JAHKKF010468463.1:113-10752 GCA_019740295.1 Labeo calbasu | reverse complement strand
GTAAAAACATTTTGCAATATTACTGTTTTTTTTCTATATTTTTAATCAAATAAATGCAGCCTTGATGAGCATAAGAGACTTCTTTAAAGACTATTATAGTCTTACTGACCCCAAACTTTTGAACGGTAGTGTGTATATATATATATATATATATATATATATATATAAATAAGAATTTATTATAGTAAGTATATAAATACTTTTACATACAAAATAATGTCATTAGTTTGGTTGTTTAATTTAAGAGTGTGTGTGTGTGTGTTGTGTGTGTGTGTGTGTGTGTGTAATTGTATGTAAATTTGTATGCATGTATATGTGTGTTATGACTAAATTACTTTATAATATTAAATGACTAAATGATACATACTTGCACACAAACAAAAAATATATTTTTAATGAAATGATTAAATTGGTTATTTTATATATTCAATATTTTATTATATTAAAATAAAAATATTATAAATGTACAAAATGTTATTATTTCATATGTGGAAAATATATAGACTTATAATCAGGGGTGCACATAAGTTTTTCAACCTGGTTTTCATAAGAGCACCTGGAGATTTTATTTGGTCCTCACACTGCACGTAGTGTGACCCATTAAATATAAATATTAGGGCTGTCAAACAATTAATCGCATACAAAATAAATCTTTGAGTTATCCTAATATATATGTGTGTACTGTGTGTAATTATTATGTATATAATACAAATACAAACACATTTATGTATGTATTTAAGTATTTATTTATATTTTTATATAATTTATTTTATATATAAATACAAATATTTTGTACATAAATAACATGTTTCTCTTGAATATATACATTAATTTGTGTGTATTTATATACATATAATAATTACACACAGTACACACACATATATTAGGCAAACTCAAACTTTTATTTTTTATGCGATTAATCGTTATCAATCGTTTGATAGTAATCGTTTAATAATAGTGATACTAATATTATTGCACTTTATGTAGTTTTTTTCAAAATCATAAACAAAATAATAGCGTGTGATAATACTATTGTATTTTAAAATAAAAAGGGAATATTAAATAACAATAGAATTATTTTATAGTAAACTTTTATAGTAAAATACCAATATTTTTCATATGTGAACACTCAGTATTATGCTTCAGGTTTATGCTTTCAGTTCAAATAGAATTTCTATATAGTATTATAGTATTACAGTTTGTCAATCTAAAATAGTAATTGTGCTTTAACAGCTATCAACCATGTCGGTACTCGAACGAGTAGTCTATAACTTCGCATTTTTTACATTTTGGTCACGCATGTGCACCACTGCATATAATTCTACTTTGAAGTGACTGTTCAATATATATTATATAATAATTGCTGTAAATCAACACGAGTATCCCTAATACACTCACAAACTCACTTTATTAAGTGGTCCAATCAGTTTTACCTTTCGACTCCCAGCTTTGTGGGTTAATGTTTGTGTTTCTGACCATACACACACACCAACTCCCTGACAGATCTGTCAAATAAATGAGCTTTCATCGATTGCTTCCAAGTAAATAGATGGGGTCAGAGGTCACATTGATCAGGATGGGTTGTGTGTGTATTGATAAGATCAGCTGCTGATCACAATCACTTCTGATCAGAGGCTTTTACACGGATCAGTCCGCTGCCGCAGCTGTTCCTCTCTTTAGCTGAACAGAGGAAGAGAACGAAACTGAGCTGAATAGATTTTTTTTATATACAGGTGTAAATAAGGGAGAGCAGAGTTGCTTAGTAGAAGCTTTTAAAAGCCTGTAAAGGTCAGTGAGGCTGAGTCACAGCCTGACAGTTTGAATGCTCTGCATCTAAACATCACATCACCCGTGACCCCCATAAAGTGCTGTTATTTCTGCGTATTCGCTGTGCATTCTGTGAAATGTCTGTTTATCAGCCGCCTCCCTCTGATTGGTCCTGTGTAAATAAGAGGGAGCTTTTTGTATGCTCGCATTTGTGTCGCTCTCTCCGTCTCTGGCCCTCTTTTTAGATAAGGAACAAACAATACGTGTTTGTTTTTCTCACTCGATAAGAAGCCGAAGATTATTTTTTTGCTTGTGTGTGTGTCAGGGAACGTGTGCATAAACATAAGTATCTCTCATGTCCGGTACATCAGGAGCCAGAAACTAGAGAATCTGTGTCCCTCTCCATTTCTCTTATTGTAGATAAGCACTTTAGGATGCATTATATATGAGTGGGGTAAGCTGGCCGCTTTTAACTTACGTTGTCCTCTGTTCAAGAGAAATGAGAAGTAAAACTAACAGAAAGAGGTGATTTTTCTCAGGGGGAAAAAAAAGGTTTATTGGCATAACTTGCACAACAATGGGATAAACTCTATCATGTCCGGGATTAGGTTGATTTGTTAGGATATATACGAATGATTCGTATTTTAATACGAATAGTATTTGTTCATTGGGAATCTGCACAATTTAACCTAAAGCATCTCACGTTTTACCCCATAAGCTCCGGTGAGAACATGCTAGTCTCACGAGAACCAAGTTTTGTTTACAGCAAAGGAAAACCAGGCTTCTCTTGACTTATATCGAAATCCTCTGACAATTTAAGAAAGAAAGAAATAAAATGATACTTAATTTTTGTTTATTAATTAGAAATGCTTTTGATTATTAAAATATAATGAAATCATTAAAATGGAACAGAATTTAGTAAAAATAAAACTGAAATTTCATAAAGCCTTGTAAACTGCTGGCAAATTGTTTGTTTTATTATTTCAATTAATTAATGCTTTTTAATTAATATTTTGTAACCATTAAAATGGAGTCTAGAATGGAATAGAATTTGTAAAAAATAAAGTGAATTTAGGACAAAATAAAACAGATATTGGGAAAAAATAAAATGGATTTCATAGGGTCATATGACAGTCATTTTGAATGTTACAAAATATTTCTCTTATAAATAAATGCTGTTATTTTGAACTTTATTTTTATTTGAGAATCCTATAAAAAAGGAAGAACAAAATGTTTCTATCAGCAGCACAACTATTTTTAACATCGATGGTAATAAGAAATCGATATTACAGTGATTTGTGAAGGATCATGTGACATTAAAGAAGTAATAGCTGCTAAAAATGTAGCTTTCTGAAAAAAGTACATGTAAAAATATATTACAAATTGAAAGTGGGTATTTTAAAATGCAGTAACATTTCACAATATTGCTGTTTTTACTGTATTATGATCAAATGTGACTCTGGACCACAAAACCAACCATTAGGGTCAATTTTGTGAAATTGAGATTTATACATCATCTGAAAGCTGAATAAATAAGCTTTCCATTGATGTATGGTTTATTGGGACACCATTTGGCAGAGAAACAACTATTTGAAAATCTGAATCTTGAAAATCGCATTTAAAGTTGTCTAAATGAAGTTCTTAGCAATGCATATTGTTAATCAAAAATTAAGTTTTGATATATTTATTGTAGGAAATTTACCAAATATCTTCATGAAACATGATCTAATATCCTAATAATTTTTGGCATTAAAAGAAAAATCAATCATTTTGACTCATACAATGTATTTTTTGGCTATTGCTACAAATATGCCCGTGCTACTTAAGACTGGTTTTTGTGATCCAGAGTCGCAAATAATGCACCTTTCGAGAGTATAAGAGTAATGTATAAACATTTAAAGGATTAATTCACTCCCAGAACAAAAATTACAGGTAATGTACTCACCCCTTTGAAGAAAGAAAGACATGAGCATCTTGGATGAGAGTCATAAAGAAGTTATGTTTTTTGAGGAAACCATGTCAGGATTTCTCTCCGTATAGTGGACTTCTATGGTGCATGCGAGTTTGAACTTCCAAAATGTAGTTTAAATGCAGATTCAAAGGGCTCTAAACAATCCCAGCGGAGGAAGAAGGGTCTTACGTAGCGAAACATGGACAGTTTATATACTTTTTAACCTCAAACACTCATCTTGTCTAGCTCCGCATGAACTCTGTATATTACAGTTCACTGGACGATTCTGAAGTTGGAGGAAAAAATGAGATGGGAGGTTTTTTCGACATACCCTAACTGTCATGAACCGGAATGCACAGAGTTCACGCAGAGCTAGACAAGATGAGCGTTTGAGATTTAAAAAGTATATAAATTGTACATTTGTTTTAGAAAATAACCAATCGTTTCTCTAATTACGACCCACATAAAATGTGATAGAAATCCTTTACTGAGTAAATCCCTAAATAAAAAGTTATGTGACTTTGTCTTTGAAAGATCATATGAATGGACATTTGGACTAACCAGCAGACCAGCCCTTTTGCCTACCGTTTCGAATGTTGTTTTAATCTTTCTGAAACGCCTGAGCCAAAGTCTGTCATTAAAATGATTTGGCATAATTACCTCCCAGAACTGTCTAACACGATTGCGTTCCCACACATCAGGCATTCGCCTCAGAATCCAAGATAACCTGACAGCATTTGTTGTTGCATTTCATCTACACACTCTAAGTGCAAATAATTTATTATGTAGGAGAAAAGAGCTACAGTGGCTTCCCCAGCTGCAGAAATCCATTTTCATTATTGATCATTTACACCAGTTTTCCAGTAAGCCACAGTTTAGTTCTCTTGAACACATGAAATGAAAACTGTGCTTTATTCTCAAATGTTTCATGCAATATTCCAAATTTTCAAATAGCTTGAAACATAACTAGTGACATATCTTACTCACTGCACATCTTACCCCACTCTCAAACCCCCCTGTCTTTGTTTGCAGATAAAGAACCAAAGACGTGTCCTAACTGCGGCTCTCAGTTCCTGAATCAGACAGTGCTGGACACACACCTGCAGCGCTGCACCGGGGAGGACACGGGCCGCCGCAAATATAAAGGTCACGGAAGAGGCAAGGTGGGAGGTCAGCTGGAGTGTGATATGTGCGGCCACCGCTGCGTGACTCAGGATGGTCTTGACCTGCATCGCCTCTCCCACACGGGTCAGACCCCCCTGCGGTGCCCGCTTACCCCCTGCAGACGCCGCTTCGCCTCTAGTGCTGCTCTAGGGGAGCATCTCGTGGCCCACTGCTGTGGAGCATTAGGCAAAAGAAACGCCCCACGCCGATTCACCTGCGAGTTCTGCGGGAAGGAGTTTGCCTACGCGTCTACCTTCACCGTTCATATGAGGACGCACACCAACGAGAGACCCTTTGAGGTATGCTTCTTTCAGGAAAGAGAAAACCTGAATGGCTCAAATAGCTCCTGGTTCCATTGTTCATTTTATTGTATTGCTTAGTTTTTGTTTGAAAAAAGTCCTTAGTTTTAATCAATTTAACTGTGGCTAAAATATATTATTATCTGTATATGTACTACCATTCAAATATGTGCCATCAGTCGTGGAATCTAGTCATAATAATGGAATTTACTGTACAATGCAGAATGTTATGGAATTTGCCTAATTTTGAATGAATAAATCAGAAGAAGGTCAGTACACTTAAATCAAAATGCAATCTGGACTAGTGTCTGTAAATATTAAGCAGGAAAAATATTATTTAAATATAAATTCTGCATGTTCTGCGTGTCTATGTGTGAATGAATGGCGCAGATGCACACAGTGTTTTCAGTCATTTTAGTAGCATTTTACCATTTCTTTTGAGAAAAACTATCATCATATCATATACAAACAGAAACTTAAAGGTCTTCACAGCAACCTGTCAAAATAAACGTTTAGTTGAACTTGAGAAAACTGTGACAGAAATATATTAATGTAACAATATATATAAACTACTAACAATAATAATTATTAAATCATTATTATTTAAGGAATATTTACCAGAAAAATGTAAATACACAACACATTAGTTAAATAAAAAAGAAAAAAATTTAATAAAGAAATTTTTGTTTATAAAATTAGAGATTCTTTTGATTTATTAAAATTTAATGCATTAAGCATTAAAACGGAATCTTAAAAATTAATGAAAAACACAGAATTTGGTTAAAATAAAACTGAATTTGAGGGAAAAAAAAGATTTCATAGGCTCTTAAAATGTCATTTTTATTAAACTTTTAATAAATTGCTGTTAAATTGTGTAAATTTCATATTTTTATTTAATTAGACATGCTTTTTGATTAATATTTTTAACCATTAAAACGGAATTATAATGGAAAAAAATGAAATCCAGAAAAATTAAAATGGAAAAAACTGAATTTGAAAAAAAAAAATAAAACAGATTTTATAGGTAGGACAGTAAAGAGATTTATAATGTAAAAAAAAATGTAGTAACATTTCACAATTTTTTTTTTTTAATACTTTAAAGAGATTTATAATGTGCAAATGTAATATTTTCAATAAATTAGATGTTTTTGATTAATATTTGTAATCATTAAAATGGAAAAAAATATGACAGAAAAGTGATTTTATAATGTTACAAAAATGTAGTAACATTTCACAATTTTTCTTTTTTTAAGGTTTTGGTTTTTACTTTTTTTTTTTTTTAACTATTTATATTTTCAATTAACTGGACATTACTTTGATTAATATTTTTAACCATTAAAACAGTCTAGAAAATTAAAATGGAAAAATATGAAATCCAGAAAAATTAAAACGAAAAAAAAAAAAAAAGATTTTTATTGTTACAAAATATTTTTATTATAAATAAATGCTGTTATTTTACTTTTTTATTAAATAATCCTGAAAATGTTTTTATAAAAATACCAGCAGCTATTTTTAACATTAGCAGTAATTAAAATATTACAATGATTTGTGAAGGATCACATGACACTGAAGTAAATGCTACTAAAAATTTAGTTTTGGAAAAGAAAATACATTTAAAAATATATTAAAAATAGTTATTTTAAATTGTAGTAACATTTCACAATATTGCTTTTTTTTTTTTTTACTTCATTTATGATCAAATAATGCAGCTTTGCAGAGCATAAGAATAATGTGTAAACATTATAGAATTTATAGAATTTAAACATAAAATTTGAAAATCTAAGCTATTAAAGTACTATATAAAAAATACTTTATACTTATTTATACCTCTTTTTTCAGCTTTAGAGACTTCATAAATGTCCATCTTGCCAACTATAACTTTTACAAACTATTACTAATATTTGCATTTTTTTGTCTCGTCTCCATTATCTTTGCAAAAATCAGAAATTCCTTCATTAACAAATATTTTCATCAGTGCTGATGAGATTAACACTGCCTCATTCGTGTTCACACATTTACTTCCTCTCTGTTTCAGTGCTCTCACTGTGGGAAGCGTTTCCGGCAGCTTCCGCACCTGCAGGATCACGAGCGCATTCATAGCGGCGAGCGGCCGTTCACGTGCTGGGTGTGCGGTAAAAGCTTCAGCGTAGCAGCAAGGCTAACGGAGCACGCCCGTGTGCACAGCGGCGAACGGCCTTACATCTGCCCTCGGTGCCCCACCGCCTTCCGCTCGCGCCCCAACCTCGACAAACACATGCGTCTGCACGCCAACGACCCCGTGGATCCTTCCGCACAGAACGCGGATGACGACGCAGCAGTGCAGACCATCCTCTTAGTACAGGAGTCTGCTTCATCTTCACCATCCTCCTCCTCATCCGCCGTGCCTGTGGTCCAGGAGGGCATGCTGGTGGCAGAGGAAGGCAGCTCCTCTGTGGTCTTCCTGCACCCTAACCTTACCATGCCCACCATCACTGTGCCAACTATTTCAGTTCCCTCTATAAATGTAGTGGCAGGTCAGGATGTGCCTCACACTATTGAGGTTATCTTAGAGGAGACCGTGTAAAGACGGGTGGGGGTTGAACATGTTTTGTTTTTTGTTTTTGAAAGAGAAAGGCAGATTCAGCAATAGGTAAAAAAAAAGGTCACGACTTAACACAAGTTTATGTATGGATTTCTGAGAGATGCCTTGTTGACTAGGACATGTTTTGCTTTTGCAATATAGAAATGCAACTACTCAGCATCTTTGCCCTGGAGAAAATGAAATCACTAAGGTTTTTGCATATGAATGGCAACAGTGTAATTACGCTTTGATTTTATCTTATAATTTGAGTGTTTTATCTGCCTTTAATACGAGAAGTGGACCATAATTTGTGGTGTTTAATTTTAATAAAAAGCTTGAGCTTATTGGGGTCTGTTACTGTTTCATTTAAAGAGGTTTCGACTTTAGCAAAGTCGCTGATGAAGTAGAAATGTTCTTGTCAACTCACCGATGACTGCACATGAAGCTTTGGCCAGTCAGGGAAAAATAATTTTGCTGATCATTTCGAATGAATTAAAGGTGCCATGTCAGAATTTTTCAATCGTTTAATTTTTTTCTCTACTTTAGTATTTACTCTAGCATTTTTGCATCCAAAACACTCCTAATTCAGAATTGCCACTGTGCTAAATTGAATGTGCCATTGTATATTTTTCCTTCTACATTTGCAGAAAGTATAAAAGGCCACTTAAAGGGACAGTTCACCTGAAAAAGTAAAATTCGGATACAGAAGAGATGAAATTGTTGAATAAAGTTGTTATTTTTTGTTCACATAAAGTATTCTCGTGGCTTCATACATTACGTTTGAACCACCAATGTCACATTTTAATGTATTTTAACGATATCCTCGCTACTTTTCTGGGTCTTGAAAGTGGTAGTTGCGTTGCTGTCTATGCAGGGTCGGAAAGCACTCGGATTTCATCCAAAATATCTTAATTTGTGTTCCGAAGATGAACAAAGGTCTTACGGGTTTGGAACAGCATGAGGGTGAGTAATTAATGACTTAATTTTTATTTTTGGGTGAACTATATCTTTAAATATATTTAATGAAACTTTTTGAAATTTGAATATCAAGGTAAATTTTACTTATTTGTCTTCTGGGAAACATTTAACTATCTTCTGTAGCTTCTAAAGGGCAGTATTAAATGAAATGAAAATGTATTACATTTAGGCAAAATAAGAAAAATGTACATCTTCATTCTTTTCAAAAGTTTTCACCCCCCGGCTCTTAATGCGTTGGTTTTCCTTCTGAAGCATCAGTGAGCGTTTGAACCTTCTGTAATAGTTGCATATGAGTCCCTCAGTTCTCAGTGTGAAAAGATGGTTCTCAAAATCATACAGTCATTGTTGGAAAAGGTTCAAATACACAAATGCTGAAAAACCAAAGCATCTGTGGGACGTGAAGGATTTTTCTGAAGAACAGCAGGCAGTTTAACTGTTCAGGACAAGCAAAGGGACTCATAAATCACTTAACAAAAAACAAACAAACAAAAACCCAGCAGTGAATCATTCGGGTAACAACACAGTATTAAGAATCAACTTTTGAACGGGTTCATTTTTATAAATTCAGCTATTAATTTCTCTTGTGGGCAATATGTAAACGTGTTTTATGTGAAATATCTTATTCAGGTCAGTATTAACAAAAAATAACATGCATTTTGTGTGATCCCTCTTATTTTGATAAAATAATTACCATTTTGAGGATTCTGCAAGATGTATGTAAACTTTTGACCTCAGCTGTAAGTGTTTTAAAACTTGGACTTCATAAATGTGCACTTTATGATGTAAAATTAATAATGTTACTTTAAAGTACATTTTAAGTAATTGTTTTAGTAATCTTTTGTTGTTGACTGACATACTAAAGCACAAATAAAGCATTTGATTATTTTTTATTTCATTAAAAGTTAATATATTTTAAATCTAATTGCAACTTTATTACAAACATATTAAAATACATGACATACACGTTTCAAAAGAAATCACATTAAAGCATGTTTTACTTTGCCAAAATGCTTGTCAGTAGATTCAGCAGTACACTTTAATCATATTTCGAAGACAACAGAGGTAATTATGAAATTACAAATTAAGAAATTGTTTAAAGTTCTACTTGAGTGGGTTGGCTAATTGCATTTATTATACATTTAAACTATAACACATATTCATTTAATTGTAAATGACATGCAATTAAGCGTCTAAAAAAACATTTGCTGTAAGCTTCCACCCGTCAATCATTTTGCGCGTTCACAGCTGGAAGTCCATATATGGGAAGCCGGAAGCGTAGCGTGTGGCGGATGAACTTGAATCGGTTTTCGTGATTTTGCGGTAAGGGAATTCTTACGACGTACAGCCAAATGTTTTAAATTAATAGTTACATAAAGAGACCAAAACACACAAACAAGACTAAAGTGAGTATTGCTAAAGCTTTTTATCGTTGGAGGGAAAACGGATGGCGTTTTTGTTTTGCTTCTGCTTTACAGGTAAAAATAATGCGGTTTCGTCAAAGCGGCGTGGTTGGTGAATGAGGTGCCGGAAGTTCTAGAAAGGCTAACATGGATGGCATCATCTTTAGGTTTGTTACAGCAACGAAACAGTGTTCAGTAAAGCAGTGTACAATAAAAAGCGAAATGTATAATAATAGTAATAATAATAATAATAGTAAAAATAATAATGAGAATAAGCAGTTCTTCAGCCAGGTATTATGTAGTTTATTATCCTAACTATAGGCCATTTATGGTTGCCGAGCAACATAGAGAATGGCGCACGGATGTATCCACCTTATTTTTCAATGCGGAAGTAAGCTGTTTTCTGGTAATGTGTTAGATGTCCGGTTTATAATCCGCCATAGAGAAATAATGTGAAGAATATCGAAGTGCAGTAAACGGTAAAACAGTTTGCACTACAAACCAGTGTGTTCATAATTAA
>JAHKKF010468457.1:0-15180 GCA_019740295.1 Labeo calbasu | reverse complement strand
AGTTGTTGCAATTTTTTTTTTTTTTTTTTTTTTTTTTTTTTTTTTTAATGCAACTATGACATATGTTATGAGTTCTTTATGAAGGTCAACTAATGAAAGGCTGTACATCGGTAATGCTGTACAAAATTAGGGCACACATCCACTGCTTATGGTACTAGTGGGTTATTTGCTGATTTTTCAGGGCCATATCTAGATTTTTCTGAGTTTTAGGCTTTTGAATCCAGTGTGTTGCTTATGGAGTTTGTTGGCGCTTAAGATTTCAGGGTGATTATCCACAGCTAATTAAACTTTGAGATTTGGCATGAAGTGAACAAAGCTATTATATACACTCTGCAGCAGAAATTTACTCCGATATTAGGTTTGAAAGTCTACTAACCAAAGTTTTTTTTTGTGTGCCATATATAGGCCTGACCTTGACTAAAGCAGCATATACAGCAACAGTTTGTTTTCTGTCAAGACTGAGAGGATGCTAATGTTGCTTTGGTGCAAAAGTTTCTGTGAAAATCAGTTACTCAGTTAGCTGGATTTTATTATTGGCGATTTGACAATCCAGGATTGTTAAACTCTTCAAAGCTCAGCCTGGAGTTGCTGTCATAGTCGGTAAGCAAAAACCTGCTCGGGAACAGGCTTATTTCATATAAACAGGATTAGAGTGTATCATTTTAAGTAGGGCTGCACAATTATGACAAAAATCATAATTGTCGATTATTACCTTGAAATTGTAATTGCGATTTATTAATTACGATTATCACAATTTACATTGAAAGATTATTATTGTTTAAAGCACTGCATGCCACATTTTTATATATGGTTTCTTCTTTAAATATAAAAAAAAGTACAAATTTACAAATTAAAACAATGAAAAAAAAACAAACAAACCTTAAGATAACCTGTAGGAAAAACACCCCACCCCCACATCTTAAGCAAGCAGAATAATGAAAGTGAATTTTGTATTTTCTTTTTGTTTTTAATAATTGCGCGTTTAAACGATTACATAATTGTGGCATCTGTAATTGTAATCACGATTAGAATTTCGATTAATTGTACAGCCCTAATTTTAAGTGAAGGTGATACTCTGTCTTAGTCACTGCTATTTTCTTACAAGAGTTCCTTATTAAACCTTATTAAAATAAAAAAATATTTTAAAAAGAAAAATAAGTTAAATATATAAAATATATAAAATAATTAAAATATTGCATAATCTAAAATGTATACATGACCAATTTTGCCCACCTAGAGAATTATTTGTGAAGGAATAATTACCTCAGAATTTATTGGAGACATAAGGTGTGTTCGACTTGAATTACGGCTACAGACGGTGGTCAATGAGTTTAAAAATGGACACGTGAAGTTGGATATTGTCTGCTCTCGTATATATACTATTTAAATACTAATAAAGTGGGGTTATATATGCTTTTATTAGTGTTTTATGATAAATGTGACTCAACATAAAATTGTGACTACAGTAAAAAAGCTTTTACTCTTCTAAAAACACAGGTTTGTGAGCATTATTGGACTTCAGGATGTTAGAATAGTCCCGAAACGTGCATGATTGTTGTCATGTGGTGAATCTAGCCAATCGTGAAACAGCTGTGTTGTCATCAGAGATCATGCAGACGTTCCAGAGAAACTGCAGTGGCTGAGTCAGCCGGCTGCTCTCGAATCGCTATCGCGGCACTTTGATGCCACTTGTGACGGTCACGTGCTGTCGGCGCTTACTCAAGTTGGACAGAATGTCTAACCAACATGCACTGCTTCAAGTCAGAATTTGATCGAGCTTTAAGTTGAACACACTTATACACATATTACGTACAGTTTGTCTGAGCCGTGCTTCCATTTAAATGGTAAGATTTTATGTGGGTGGCTTTGATGCATAGCAAGAGATGCAGACATTTCTCAAATCTCAAAATGCTTTTATGATGCACAATTAATCGAAACAGTTATGTTTTAAGATGGAAAATATGGGTTAATAAACTTTAATTAATGCTGTCACATATAACAAATCTGATTCAAAATTAAATGAATTGCTAATTACAGTACTCTTGACTCTGAAAAATGTGAAGCCTGTACAAATACTAGAAATGGTAAAAAAATAATTGGGAATGATTTTTTTAAAAAAAAAGTTACACTTATTATTTATCTATTAAAACTTTTGTCGTTTTGGTCACTAGGCTGTTTATTTGATGTCATTAAGCTGCTGTCTTGCCACCAGCCAATCGCTGCGTTGCATTGTTTTGAATAACGATATATCTGCCCTTTCCAATGAACAATGAAAAGAACATGGAGTAATCTTAGACAACTTAATCCAGATATTTTAATCAATTCCGATAACTTGATTGTTAGTAAACTTGTGGAGATGAGTTATCAGGATTTAGAGATCTGGCATCTGTCAAATCATCAGGTGTTTTAAGTGAGGTATGAAGAACGAGCCCCAGGTAGCCTCTCAGAATTTGTTAACTGCTAACACCTTTGCTACAAAGTTGCAGCTCTAAAATTTAACCACCCAAAGAAATCTGCAAGAACTAGACAACCTCACTCAGTAGTTGGGCATCAGACAAAATGTTATCCATTCTGACCCAATCATATTGTTTATGGTTTTTTAGCGATGCTAGGGTAGGTTATATAGAAGCAGCAGCAATAGATGCCTGTGTTGATGAATGCTTGTGTGATTGGAAGTAAGAGATAAGTGCAGTGAGTATGAGTAAAATTATTATTATTATTATTATTATTATTATTATTATTATTATTATTATTTTATTTATTTATTTTTATTGGCTGTAACTTCTGGGGCCAGTTGCATAAACTTAGTCTCTATGTTAAGATGTTAAGAACTAGTTTGACCAACTAGCAGGTAACTATGGGGTAATCGGTCTCATATTTTGGATTCAACTTAGACTAATGTAAGTATTTATGTAACCGAATTTAAAAGAAGAAAAAAAATAGATGACTTAACTTTTAAGACTAGTCTAAACCTTTTATGCAACTGGCCCCTGGAGAACAATAGCGCAGAGACTGGACAAGGATGAAAGATTTAGTGTGCATGTGCATGTGTTTATGCTGGCTATAAAATGGAGTATACTTTGAATGGGTGTTTGGCTGTCCGCATGTGCTGGTGTTCATGTCAGAACTGAAGTATACTTTGGCCTTAAAATGTGGCTTGTGGCAGGTACTTCATTACACCTACACACATTGTCAAATTAGAGAAAGGAGCTAGAGAACCAAAAGCAGGGGCTGCTGTGGGGGGTGTGGGCTGACAAAAGCATGTGTTTGAGCGGCTGTTTGCACGATACATGTCATGCTGGCTGTACTTTGTGCATTGCGTCTATCACGAGACCATCTGTGTTAAGGATCTTCTGATTTGTCACAAATTTTGGTACAGGAGGTTAACTGTTTTGATCCCATGACCAGTCACCTCCACAGTTTATTCTTAAAAGTAACCTCCTCACTTTCAGCCGGGGTGCTATGCCCTTTATTCCACAGACACTGGATTAGGATTCCAGTATCCTTAGAGATGACATAGTTGTCCCCAGATGCAATTCATGAGCCAAGCAATCCAGTGCTGTTGATTGAATGCCAACACTTACGAGTTACGCATTTAATACCGGTTCAGTCTTTGGTCTGTAGAGGATCATTAAAAAAAGTAGCTGGATATTTAATGGCATTTGGTGATTTATGGCGGTGGATCTGGTCTCAGGAGCAGAGGGAGAATAAGATGCTGGCTGTGCACTTGAGAGCCAAAGAAGTTGAGATTGATGCCTGTGTGTCTGTCTGCATCTATTAAACACTGCATGAATCAAAACTCTGAAGAATGGCTTAGCCTGGGCTTTAACCAGCTGCCTCCTGAATCTATACCACTGTACATTCAGTTCTGAGACTATACTGCTATAAATTGTGTGGGTGTGTGTGTGTTAAAGCCATGTTCTTATATGGTTGTGCACCAAGCTAGACCTAAAGAAATAAAGTTTTTTTGCACTGATATAGTAAGCGTATTTAGTGAAGTTAACAGAACATGGACCTTGTATGCATTAGATAACATGAACTAGAGCACAAGTATTGTGGTCAATTTTAAAATCACTGTAATTTAACATGATTGGTGGTGAGTGATATGATGAAAATCTTATTTCACAATATGAGTCATATTCACAATATCAGTAATATTTTGTATAATATTATGCAACACCAATATTAGTACTTAAGTCAAATTAACATTAGGTTAACTATTGTAAGTAAAAAGTAAAAACTTAAACAATTAGAATACTGAAGAATGTAAGAATACAAAAAGATCAAAGAAACAAATTACAAACACAATGACAATACAATAGAACTAAGATACAAATGAAATAAAGAGTGCAGTTTTTCAGGGAGGTCTACTAACAGTATTATTCAGGTAAGTAATGGCCAACAACAGAATCTAAATAATCAAATGTCAAATGACACGGAATAATCTTCACTGTATAAATTAAACAAAGATTAATGCCTTTTAAAGCTACTAAAGTTATTCAGTCAAAAGCAGTGAGATTTTTGTTTTTTGGTGTTGATTCACAACAATGACATGGACAGCATTATTTATTTATAACAATGACAAATACAGTAGGCTATGTATTTAAAATATTTTTTGTGTATTTGACCATTTAGGCATGTACTAAAGCCCAAAGTGTTCTTTGCTTTAACTATTTTAATAAACCATTAACTACGGCTTTTGCCTCAATAAACTCCTAATTTGCTGCTTATTAATAGTTAGTAACGTAGTTGTTAAATTCAGGTATTGGGTAGGATTACTGATGTGAAATATGGTCATGCAGAATAGGTGCTTTATAAGTACTAATAAACACCCAATGTGTTAATAAAAGGCATGCTAGTAAGTAACTAGTTAATAGTGAGAACTGCTCCCTGTACCAAAGTGTTACCGAACAGTTTTTTCTTCTTTTTTTTTTTTTACCAAGCACATAGATTGAGTGTAAATTATAAGCCCAAGTAACCTGGTTAAGATGATTATTAAAATTAAATAACAATGTGATTCAAAGAGATGATGTTATAATAAAATTATCCAAGTTAATCTGTTCTGTAATTAGTAATATATTTGGATAAAAGTAAATTATAGATGCTGAAAAATGATGGCATAGCAAAGTGTATTTACAATCTGATGCACTTCTATTACTCGCAGTGCACTACTGTTATTCTCAGTGTCTTTTAGAGATAACTGGGACACCTGTGACTGGAATTAAGATGTCTCTGCCCCTCTTTTTTCCCCTATTATTTGAACATGGTATATGGCTTTGCTATGGTTACAACACAACCAGGTTTGTCTAACCCTTTGTTTCACACACTCTCACATGACAGCCATTGGGTCTATATAGAGTTTTGTTGCATTCAGTTAATTAATGTGTTTGTCATAGACTGATTAGCTGTTCACTGTTAGCTGTGGGACTGGCAGGGTTTTGTTAGCCGACACACTCCACTATACCTCAGCATACGGCCCAGTGTAGCGGAGTGTGTCGTCCTCACAGTGAGCGTGGGAGGACTGACTATATTGAGCACAGAAGAGTGTGGGCAATATCAACACACTGCTGTAGCCCAGCATAACGCTCACTACAGAGTGATTTTGCATTTGATTCTAGTTCATTCCCTTTAACTTTTACTGTGCTTCATTTAAAAGAATGATTTACTCCACCATTTATTGTGATCTCTTGAAGATAAACGATAAACCAAAGTTAAATCAAAGTTATTTTCTATTCTTGCAAAAGCCTTGAATGATGCTTGTAACCACAAAAAGAGTTGCTTAAATAACTTTCATAACATCAGAAAACTACAGATTCTGAACAAGTTAATGCTTGTTATTAATAAGTCTTAATTAACAAACAAAATATTGGTGCTGTTAAATGTGGTGCATTAACACAGGTGAATAATTTTTTTACAGTTTATCGACATTATAAATATATGTAAAGCAGTTAACGCAGGGGTGGAGCCACCCCACTCACAACTGCTGTTTTTGTTGTTTTTTTTTTCTTGACAAGAATTGTTTATTTAGACGCAGAACATCTTTACGACCACATCAAACGGAAGACTTTTCAGACGCGCACTCCAACTTGTCTTTAGCGCCAGGCACTAGTCAAACAAGCGCAGGAAAGGTAGAGCAAGCTTCAGTAGAGCAACAGTGAACTGCAGTCAGATGAGATGTTGTCAGAACATATGTCAGTAAAAACTAATTTATCTGTCCTGTCAGCTGTTATACTGTGCTTTGTAGCTAGGATGTAACGGTATGAAAATTTCTGATCACGATTATAGTGACCAAAATTATCATGGTTATCAGTATATCACACGGTATTGTTAAAATGTGTTGGAAATGTTCAAAAGCATTGACACACAAATCGTTTCACCAGTTTGTATGTATATTACGTATATATATGAAGAGTTCATTTGCAAAAAACGATAAATCCATTTTTATTATTATTATTATTGTTATTATTATTTGTTTATTTTTTTTTTAGAAATCACATTTTTTATTGCGCATTCCAAGTAATATCACTCAAACTGCAGTTGGGTTGTTTTGATTAAGTAATAACTTAAACAAATACAGGTAATTTACAAAATTAAAGTTCATTGTAAGTTTCAAAGTTAGTTTATTGCAAAAACAGATAACTCCAACAGTCGTTTTTTGGCAAATGCAGATAACTCCACATTTCATGTTTTAGAGTTAAAAAAATTAAATAAATTGTAATCTCAGATGACAATGTAGATGCCTGACAAACGTTGTTGTTTTGATCATAGACTCTATCGATGTGATTACACACAATACACTGAGCTTTTCCCTCACCATTGTAATGCGCTGCTTTTGCGAGGTTCTGTGAATACGTTTTGAGCTTTTATTTTCCTTTTACACCCTGAACCACATAAACACAATCAAGAAAAAAAAACAGTCAACCACCCCTTTTAAATGAAGTCAGCAAACAGCAAAACAGTAATCCTATAATAGTAACTGCAAAATTTATTAGCCTTGTAAGCCTTAACAATTCAACAATATGAAATTCTTTCAGACTAGTTGGAACAACATTTGAGGTAATTCTGTTGGTCTGACAAGGGTTTTTATTTTTTAGTATTTGAGACTCCAAATGTTTCGTAAACTTGAAAATATGGAGTTGCATTTTTTGCAGTCTAGCACCTCTACCCATCCTATCCAGTGATCCTGTGACTTTCATTTGTTTATTAACCTCTCTACATGTCTGGATCTATAATTTTGCAGTTTGCGCTCACTAGTAACAATGTAGGGTTTTTGTATTTGGTTGTCAAGGAACTTAGCTTAGCAAAGTTTAATATTATATTTGTACTTTGGGAGTACTTTTAATTTTGGAGACAATGGTACATATCAGTATATCTAGTAACCAACTGGTAGCTCAGGACTGGTTACATGGTTCCTTGGTTTAGTCGGCACCTACTGTTGCCTGCTGTAGCAGGAAACTTGAGCTGTGGTTGGTATGTGTCAGGCCTGTGGGATGGCCAAATCCAGCACTGGACTCTAAACTGAAGGATTGGATGTCTCTCTCTACATATGAACTTGCATACGTGTAAGACTGCAGTTGGAAAGACACAAGCTTTTATCAAGTGTTTATCAGAGGACACCAACTAACTGTATTTATAGTATGCAATTTCATGGGGTTTGAGGAAGGTCTGCAAGGCCAGCTGTGAGCATACACCTGCCTTAAATCTCTTCTTTCATTTAGGCTTCAGCATAAATAAGCATTCAAGAAGCATTCACACAGCTATTACCTGATCTGTCATAATCAGCTATTGTAATTTCAGACATTTACCGCCAAACAGAAGTAAAAGACATTGCTATAAAGTGAAAGATATGTGTTTAACCCAAATAAGCAACTGTTAGAGTGTTAGTGTGTGTATCCAGTGTGGGCTATGCGTGTACTGGGCTACACATCCCTAAGCTGCTAGCTCAGAAGCACATTGTAAAAATGTATTAACACTGCCCTTGGCTTGAGACTATTTACATGCTGCTTTTTTCATTGAAGTGCAACATAATTATCTGGAAGTCAGGAGGCTTTAACTACTCTGCGAGTTTGCTGAATCAGAGTAAAGGTCTTGCAAATGATTCGTGGAGAGCGGTATGCACTACCTACTCTCAATGTAGTCACACACTGGATAAGAAGCAGCTTGAATGAAATCTGTATCTTCAAATAAGAGCTGTAACAGATTGCAGATTGCGCTTTCCTTTCTGTTTACTTTCTCTCTCTCTCTCTCTCTCTCTCTCTCTCTCTCTCTCTCTCCAAACACTTAATTTCAGACTCACAGATGCCACTTTCTTCATTCTTGAAGTAAACTGTTTGGTGATTACATTAACTGTTTTTAACTGCCATCTTAAAATGAATGCGTCATGTCCAGTCTGCGATACCTATGTGTTGGCCTAAGTCGCTTTTCTACCGCTGGGCCAGACCATTCTCATTGCTTACCCATTCTATTTTGTGCCGATCCTGTAAAGCCGTAGTCTCGCGTAGCAACCAATCATGTTTCGTTTTGTGGCGTATCATGTTCAGGGGCGTGTAAATGTCGCCAAAATAACTGACCGGTGTGTAAAACTCTCGGACATATTTTAAAGATTCTATGCCGCAAACTTTACATTTTTCACATACTTTTGAAAATTCAGTGTTTAGTTGCTCCTGATAAGCTCTCATCATCACAGTTGTAAACACGACGACTTTCTTCTTTCGTGAGGGGAAGGAACGTTAAAGAACACGACACACATCTCCCGGAACTCCTGTGTAAACTATCCAATCCAGTGAAGACTTTGAAACTCCTGAAGTGTTTCCAGTTAAGTGTGCCTTAAGCATCAGACGTTTAGCCAACGTTCCGTGGGCATGACGTCTGAGACTGAGACTAGCCCAGCCGATACGAATATGGTTTTATTTGCCATTGTGGCGGTAATAACAGTGCTCATAATACAATAGAGCTGCTTCTGGATTCTGGATGAATTGGATGAATTGAGAATCAATTTTCTAGATCACGATTCTGCCATGATTCTGAGAGAAAAAAAAAAAACATTAGGCAGCTTATTTACAGTATTTAAAGTAATTTACTTGAGGTTCTGATTATAAGTTCACTGCTTCAGTCTATGTTGAGTACGCTTAGATGAGCTTAAGTTTACCTTAAAAAGTACTAAAGAATAATTTTAGTACAGTATATTGAGTACAAAATTAGTGCATGAAAATAGAGCACTTTAAGTACATTATGGAAAAGCACTTTTTTTCCACCTGGGTATGTACTCATTCATTTTTTCATTTCTTGTCCCTTGTTTAAAGAAGAGAAATCTGCTATTGGAATCAGCCGATTTTCTGGTATCAACAGTGACTTCTTCCCTTTGGTTTAAAAGCTTGAACTAATTCTAAGGGTTTACATGGTGCTATTAATCAGTTATGGATGTACACGCTGTACAGTCCTGATGGTGTTTCTACAGTAATTCTGTTTAGTTCAGTAAGTCTGTACACCAATTCACAAAGGTGCTCTGAGAGACAATATTTAAAATGACCAGTCTCCGTTTTGGGTAAAAACTTTCAGTACAACTTGTCCTAACCAGGTAATATTATTTCCTAGTAATTTTTCTGCCCCAGCAAAAAGCAAAAAAGCTGCCTCATGAAACAAAATAACAGCTAATCAGTTTATGTGCAGTAGGATTTGAGACCAAGTGAGATTTGGGTGGGGCTACAGAACTGAAATAAACCAAGTGATCAATAAAATTATTCTTCTTTGTTTCTGTTTGTTGTTTTGTAAGTGGTTAGGTCATTAATTCAGATTAAAGCTGGACATGCACTGTCCAAAATCTGATATGCTGAAAATTATTTTGTTTGAGTGGATATTAAATATATTTAACAAAGGTGTTGCAGTACATCAGTATTGATGATAACCGTTATATCAAAAATTGAAATAATGTTAATACTACACATACAATGATTGTGTAAACAATGTAGTTTACACTCCAATATAGTAGCTAACAGTACTGCACTTTAACGCTGTTTGTCACTTAAAATAAAATAAAAAAAGACGACAGTATGTGTAGTTACTGCTGCTGCACAAAATAATTTTGGAGGAGATGACAGGCTAAAGCAAGACACGCTACCTGCACCAATCAGTTTCCTGGCAGTCTTTCATTGAGGTCTGTTTGACGTTTAACCCGAAACCTTTTGCAAACCGTAAATACATGTTTAGTACTGTCATTACATGAAAGCGATTCCTTGCTTGCTGATTTGTAGGACCACGCTTTGTTAGGGTGGTGTCATTGCTCTCTCAATACCGAGCATGCCCCAGAAGCTCTATCAAAACAGCTAACAGCTCTACTTGCCACCTACGGTCCTCTGGGAGGTTTGACTGAGTGGTGTAATTACCTTAGCTGCTGTAGTCACACAGTGGTTCAGGGTCTGCTTAATGTGGGTCAGTCGCTGCGTGGGTTTAGTGTCGGGCCACTGTAGGCATTAAGTGTGTGAGGCTAAAATAGAGCATGCTCATCCCTGTGCTATCCACTGAGACAGCATGTCACACATACCACTGGAGACATTAGGCTGGAGAGGCCCCTGTTCCTCGGAAGGTAATGTCTCTTATTCTCTCTCTTTCAGTCTGTTGGTCGTGCTTTCTATCTCTTTCCTCTTTTTCATAAAGCAGACAGGAAACAAAGTGGGAGAAAGATTCGAGTTGCCCCATTATGCTATTTTAAAGGTTCCTCATTAAGTTTTGTAGGTCTCTTACAACAGGCTTACATCCATCCAAGATCCAAAAAACAATTTAAAAAAATAAAAATAAAATAAAAATAATAATTTTCTCATGAAATACATGCCATATCACCTCATTTCTCAAGTCTGAAATGATTCACTCTAAGATTCAGTCTTTCAAAAACTATTTCCATGTGCCTGCTCTGCACTGATTGATCAGGTGGCCCAGTCTATTGTGATTGTTCTATACTTACTGCGCATGTCGAAAACAAAACAGTCTTTACCATATCTGAACTTCACCTTAGGAGACTTCTTCGATCCTGAGTGATGAAACATTGGAAACTACTGTGCAACTACTGTATAAAGCACTAAACTATGTAGAAAATCTATACATCAGTAATAAGTCATATTTACAAGTTGTGATTCAGAGGAGCGAGTTGTAAAGAGCAAATAATTTTGGCTACTGTCCTATCTTTAATGGAGAAGTATTTTGCAAATCCACTCAGATTTGAGAAGAATAAAGACACAAAGATTAAAGATTATACTGCTGTGGTTATTGCTGTGCAAATTTAAACTATTGAACTAATTCACATCCCTATACTTTGGAAGTGTATACAAAGAAAATTTGCTTTTGCAACGCAGGAAAAACAACTTCTCGACATGCTGATAACACAATCCAAAAGTGTTTGAGGGCAGGGTCACAGTAGACATTGTTCACAGGCAATTAGTAAAAACCACAGACTGGCATTGTACATTTTTGCTACATACATACTAGGGATGTCTTGAGCCGATCTTGATGATCCATATAAGCTTTACTAAGCCCGATCTTTTATTTGACATCAACTGTCATGCAGTTCTTGTGCAGTAGGTGGCGGTATGCATCTTTGACTGGGTTCACAAACTGCCATTAAAAGAAAAAGAAGAAGCTCAAATTAGGTCTGTCAAATTAGGCCCAGTTAGGTCTGTTCTAGCGCATCACACAGCTACTGTGTTTAATGTAGTTGTAACGATCACTCATTTATTTACCATTTACTTTTATCTGCCGTCAGACTATCTGAGACGTTACTGTCATAACATGTTGCTATGAATTGCGTCTCTCTTTGGTTTTGACTGATAGACTGGCTTTTTGACAGCGCAGGCTTTTTGCTTATCTATCCATATCTAACCATATCTCCACTTTTTCCCATTTATGGTGCAGTTATTTTGCTTATTGTACATATAAAATACAAGAAGTTTATATTGGTAGTCCCATATTTGTAGCTGTGATCACACGGTCTGTTTACAGTGTCTACCACTGTACATGTTTACATCTACAAATAAAAGAAGATAGAAAAGATACATCGATAGATGGATTGATTTAAGGTTTTATGTTTGAATAGTTTAAGTTTCAGTTTCAAGGACTTCCAGGAGTTTAGAATATAGTTTTTTGCTCTTGGAAAATTTCTAATTTATTATATTTGAATAATGAATTAAAATGAGCAGTAGTTCATACAATTACATATTACTTTAGCTGAGAATATACACTACCATTCCAAAGTTTGGACACACCCTCTCATTTAATGTTTTTTCTTTATTTTCATGACTATTTACATTGTAGATTCCCACTGAAGACATCAAAACTATGAATGAACACATATGGAATTATGTAGTAAACAAAAAAGTGTGAAATAACTGAAAACATGTTTTATATTTTAGATTCTTCAGAATAGCCAGACTTGCTTTGATTACTGCTTTGCACACTCTTGGCATTCTCTTGATGAGCTTCATGAGGTAGTCACCTGAAATGGTTTTCCAACAATCTTGAAGGAGTTCCCAGAGATGCTTTATGCGTTTTTTTTTTTTTTTTTCCTTCATCTGTGAGGACCTTGCTCGCTGATCTAAGCGCATATCGCTCCAAAGTATGCTTGCGGTCAGAGGTCAAAAAAAGCAAAGTAGTAATATTTGTGATAAGATGAATATGTTGCAATATATGTGTCACCACCAATATGACAAAGCATTTTAATTTAACAGATCGTTAAAGATTGCAAACACGATTCAAATACCAACGTGATTCTGTTCCTAATCCGTACTGCTCGGTGGAAGCGAGACTTTCTCGCTTTCTCTCTTTCCATGTGTGAGAGCATGGGTCTCCAGCCCTGCTTCTAGAGAGCTACCATCCTGCTTAATCAAATACACCTCAGCTAGCTAATTAAGGTGTTTAGGGTTACTTGAAAATTACAGTTTGGTGTGTTGGAGCAGGGTTAGAATTGATTTTTGTAAGACAGTGGCTCTGTAGAAGCATGGGTTGGAGATCCCTGCTCTAGAGTTTACGTCAGTGTGCGTCAAATACACTGCACGTCCGTTGAGATGAATTATTGCCTGTCACAATAACTCAGTTTTGTCAATATATTGCCATAGAAATAATTGCAATAAAAAATACAACTGTCATTTTAAGACTATGTTATGCTACTGACTGTGTAATGATAATATTTTAGCAGTAGCTATCAGCAGTAGACAGTGCAGTTACAGTGTGATGCTAGTAGGCTAGGCAAGGGATTGTCTTTGAGTCATCATTAAACTGTTCAGTCAACGCATCTCCTGGGTGACACTGAAGCTGTTTCACTTCATAGAGATCAGTGGTGTTGATTCAATGCATTGAACAGCACTGACACCAGTCATGGGAAATCCTCCTAACAGAATAATGTGACAAAAATCTCACCTTTTTTGACAAATGATGGCAAACTGTCTAGCTCTTAAGTCAACAGTCTAGTAATTCAGACAGCCTACCAGTCATGTTTAGTTTTGCATGTCTCAAGTATGTAAAGAGCTGTGGATTTCTGTTTAAGGATGATTCATCTGCAAGCTAAAACATGAAGAGTAAGTAGCCCATGAAGGAAACAGAGCTATTAGAATTTTACCCTTGGCCAGGCAACATTATGCAATGGAAAAACACAGCTGTACAGTCATTCTGTGGAATAATGAAGTGCTTTTGATTAATTGTCTTTGGTGGTTGATACTTCACTTTATTTCAGTTTGGTACAGTAATTAAATTATCATGTGACTGTCTACAGCTCTATACTGTGATATTTTTCAAAAAAGAAAAATTACATCATCATTTACTCACACTTATGATCTTTCAGACTTGTATATCTTTCTTCAAAATATCATTTTCTGTGTTGTGTTGGTAACCAAAAACAACAACAACAACAAAACACTGAGACATTTATCAAAAAGTCTTCTGGCATATTCCACAGAAGAAAATGGGTGATGAGCATTTTCATTTTTGGCTTTACTTTCCCTTTAAATGAACAAATAAAATGTCTATTACACAGCCCCTGCCCAGTGGCAAAACTAGTCATTCCATAAAGCTGGTTTTTTGAGTGCCTGTCAGTATGTGCATGCCCTAATGAAACATAAATATACTAAAATGTATTTGAAAAGCATTTATTTCATGCTAAGTGTACTACAAATACATTTACATATTTATGTACTTAATAAAAATACTCCTCAATTGTACTTTTGGCATACAAATCATTCGTGATCCAACTTCACTTACAGCAGAAGTGAGTATAAGGTTTTTTTTTAATGAATCTCTGCAATCACCTTTCCTAATAACGTGCTAGTTAGCAAGTTTAGCGGCTAAGCGAGCTAAATGTGGCTAAAGTAAACAATCTCAGAGCAGCTTGTCACTCCACAGAGAGAAGAGAGGGGCGGGGTGAGCAGAGCTCATTTTCATTTAAAGGAACAATCCGTCAGAATGGAATGATTTTTGCAGAGCTCTTTTTGACAAGGTAAAAAGGGTGTTGTTTTACACTACCTTTGAGAATTTTTAACCAAAGCATATTATAGACTTTTCATTAAGACCCTAAAGAATCATATCAACTTGTGGAAAATGGGCATTCGATGACCCCTTTAAGTCTTAACTAATTCACATCAAAATTAACATTAGCCACACAGGAAATAATCAAATAACACTCAACACCTAATCAGTCACAAGATTTAGTAAGAAGCTGTGCAGATCTTCAATAAACAATGTCAAGATATCATAAATGAAATAGATTTAATATGGTGTTCATTGCGTGTTATAAATAATCATACTCTTAAAAGTTATAACCACAAATACATAAGCATTATAATGTATTATAATTGCTGTTATGATTATTCATGAGATTATATAACATTGTTAGGTTTTTAGCAAAACTCTGCAGGGCTGCGGCTCTCCAGGACCTATGTTCGCCACCCCTGCATTATGCAGTCATTGTAATGCCTTAAGAATACCCTTGTAATGTATTATAAATGCAGGCTTCATAGAACTGGGCTATTGCAACACCTTGATTCTTTTCTTTTCAGCCATTCTGTTGTAGATTTGCTGGTGTGCTTGGGATCATTATCCTGTTGCCTGATCCAATTTTGGCCCAACTTTAGATGTCGGACAGATGCCCTCGCATTTGACTCTAGAATACTTTGATATACAGAGGAGTTCATGGCCAACTCAATG
>JAHKKF010468446.1:0-20374 GCA_019740295.1 Labeo calbasu | reverse complement strand
ACCAAGCACACGGATGACAAGTTGTTTTTCTGCGGGATCCATTCCTATAATTTTCAAACTGCAAAAACTTGTTACAGCACCAGCTACGACCAAGGGGGTGGCAGGTGCACACCTCTCTCTCTCTCTCTCTCTCTCTCTCTCTCTCTTTGACAGGCAGATGGACAGATGCTTCCAGAAACTTTCAAATATACATCCATAAATGCACAAGCCGAATAAATGAAGGTCTTTGAGCTGCAACATGTAATTTCAAGGTGTTAAAACTAAACTAGTTGTTTGTATAGTGTGGAATTGGGTGGGCAGTATGAAAAAAAAAACATATAATGGTGTAGTTTCATAGTTATATATGTGTGTATGTACAGTATATAAAACATTCAATATGGCCACTAATTTTCCAGGGCACTTTTTGCATCTAAATTGGTGCCATTTTCCTCGTTATTTAATTAGAAATGCATTTCAGAGATTTTGAATGCCTCACACTTGTTGTTTATAGTATGCACGGTTCATTTACTGAATGGCTCATCATTCAGTCTGAAGAGAGCGCACACTAATCTAGGATGCTTTATGGATTGTTTACAGCTCTTTCCTAAATATAGGTCAGACTTCACCCTTTCCCTTTCTCTCTATCATCACTTTTCTTCCTTTCATTGCCACGGATCCATACTGTCCACAGTGGTGAAGTGGTCTGACAGGTTGTAATGTGTTAAGGGAGCTTGTGCCAGAGCGTGCGTGTGTGCTCAAGGTCGTATTGCACCAGTATATAGGGCACTGCACAGTGGGGACGGATGTGTACGACGGCAGACCCCAACCCTTCCTGGGAAGTAAAACGGTACACCTGCTATCAACGTGATGAATTGTGTCTTAGAGCAGTGGGGCTTAACCAATCACTGGCTTCCAAACTACTTTAACCGTGTAATAGGTGTGAACATTAGCATGTAGATTTGGGTTATGCTTTCAAAGTCACAGTAAAATAAAAAAAAAAGTGCAAACACATGGCCACTTTTTCCCTATAAACAGAAGTTCTTATCTAGCAAAGTTAGCTAGTTTAGACCTAACAGCACCGGAGTCCAAATTAAAATGACATAATTGCCAGAGGAGTAAGTAATATGAATAATAGATGCCTTGTCTGGCTGTAATTAGTGGTCAACAGCCTCACCCGCGGCAACAAGGCCTGTTACCATGCCAGAGGCTACAGCAATTACCATGCATTTATCTCTATGGTTGTGACATTCTGTGCTTATTGTTGAAGTCTCGGAAAGGAGCAGGAAAGAAGAGACAGCATAAAAAGGAGAGGACAAAGCAAGAAAGTACAAAAAGTAAGAAAGATGCATGGGAAAACTGGATGGTAAAGAGTTTGAAATGGCCAGTGCAAAGAGGCCGTATAGACTGCATAAGTGTAATTAAGAGCATTTAAAGGGATAGTTCACCCAATAATGAAAATTCTGTCATTAATTATTCACCCTTGTGTTGTTCTAAACCCGTAAGACCTTTGTTCATCTTCAAAACACAAATTAGGATATTTTTGAGGAAGTCAGTGGTTCAACCATAATGTTATGAAGCTACGAGAATAATTTTTGTTGTCAAAGAAAACAAAAATAATGATTTTATTCAACAATTTCTTCTCTTCCGTGTCAGTCCTCACCTATAGTGAAATCCATCTAAATAAGTCAGAATTTACATGTTCAACTACTCGACCATTTCAACTATTAACTACGACTTTCGACTCAATAAACTCCTAACTACTGTTTATTATTTGTTAAGTTTAGTTATTGGGTATGGTTAAGGAATCTTAAATTGGGTCATGCAGAATAAGGCATTAATATGTGCTTTATAAATACTAAGAAACAGTCAATGTGCTAGTAATATGCATGAAAATAAGCAAGTAGTTAAAAATGAGAATGGTGTTACTGTAACTTTGCAACTACGTGTCAACTACCAGTCTTTAGACTATTAGTAGATTGTCAGCTTAATATCTGTCAGCCAATTACGGTGTCTTTCTCTTATGACACTCTTTCTAACACACTGCTGAGGTGCTTTCTCTTAACACCACAAAAACAGTTAACCTATCAAAATAAACCACGTAACATATTTAATAAAAGTGTATCAATGCACATTGCCCACCAGTCCTGTGTAAACTATGGCGCGGAAAGTTTTTATTTATTTATTTATTTTTTAATATCGTGAGACTGTGGCACGGAAGAGAACAATGCATACTGAAGTAGCTGCTCACTTAAACAATCTTACTCGTCTCAATCTGCTCAATCTTGGTGACGTCAGTGCCCTAAATGATGTTATAATGGACTCTTTCACATCCAGAGATGAAGGATTGGATGATTAAGTTACTAAAGAGGAGGAGTCGATGACAGTCTGTTACATGCACAGTGCGTGAACAGTTGTGCTGTGCAAACTCTTCTAAATGCAAACTACAAGGTACACTATTCGTGCTATTTAAACATACAAGGGGTGATCAAAAGTTCAAAGACTATGACCATGATAAACAATTGAAAACTGTCCTCTTCAGGGTACCGTTAGTCTGTTTGTGTAATGATGCAGTATAGCGCTCTGACTGACAGCTCTCGTTAAACCCGTGAAGTGAAACCCGTCTCACTTTAAATCTGTTTCTCTCAAAATTCCATTCCTAACAATCATAGCTATCGGCCAATATATCCATAAGCTATGGACAAAATAAAAACACATTGTTGGGTTTTCCTAGATCGCATCACATATGTCAGCTTATTCTACTAACCCTAACATGACATGTAGTTGCAAGTTGGTCAACTTATGGTCAAAAGTGCAACCAAACTTTTGTCAAATGCACAGTGCATGCTGGGACTCAACAACCAATTACTTCACACAAGAACAAAAGTTTTTCCTTGTCCCCCTTTAGTTTTTCTTGGTGTGTCTCACGTCAGTAGCATCGTAGTTAGACAAGCCTGGGAGATCCTGACATGATATCAAACCATAGTTAGAAACCCCAGATGCAGAACCCTTGGGAAATCTCTCACCAATACGGAGCGTTCTTGCTTTGCTGCACGGGAGACGGTCGCATCCACCGCTCAACCCAAAAACGCTGTGATATATTTGGTATCGAAAATGGATACAAACTGGCACCATCCCCACACTTTGCCCTTCTTCGACGACACCCCTCCACCACAGGTTTCCACGGCCCTCTGGGAAACATCATTGTGAAATGGGAAGTCTGCCATTTCTTTCTTGTTTTTTTTTCTTTTTTCGCCATGAGCAATGTTAACGCGGTGACAGGATGAGAGATGGCAACGACGGTGACAGGTGCGAGAGAGAGCACAGGTGCCATTCTACGATACCGTAGCAGGATTTATGCCCGCTCTCGCACAGCGAGACGTCCAGCCCGAGCAGCTGCCGCAACCCTGCGCCGGGGAAAGCTAAGAGCTTTTAATTAGCCAGCCCCATTGCCATTAATTACCTCCAGGAGCCATTTGCCACGTCGAATCCTTGCGCAGATCTTCGAGACAGTGCTTCCTGTTGCCTCTGAGTACCCCACCTCACATCAATCTGCTGCTTTATGACTGTGGGATTTACAGCTGCAGTCGTTCTTTCACAGTAGGAGAGACACACGAAATTAGAAAGCAAAAGAAAATGAGGGAGAGAAAGACAAGGGATGGTGAGATTTAATGACGTGACATATCCGCCCTCCCCGAATGCCATCCTCCGAAGTCTCCCGCGCACGAACTCGACGGCCTCGGCGCTCTCTTCTCTTCATTGCGGAGAGGCTTTATGCGAGAGATTAGTTTTCCGAACGACTTGCGGTGCAGTCGGGTCCCAGGCTTTTCTCGAGGAAACAGGGTAGGATTCATTGCCCCGGCTAATTTAATTTCTCCCCATTGTACAAGCTAGATGATGAGGTCATCAGTCAGCACCGAAACCTCCGACAGTCACCGCCGCTGCCAACAACGTGATAAAGACAAGTAATAGCGCTTAAGTTCCTCAGATTTATCCTTCAGAGAGCGAATATTATAATCAGCGAGCATAACTCACAACTGAAATATTTATATCTGCTTCCTTGCACTTCTGAGAGTGTGGAGATACTTCTGAACCACTGAATCCATTCCTCATTTGCTGAGCAAAAGCACTTTTTCAAGCCCCGCGCGTCAGGTACTACGCAAGTAATATGGAGCAATTATCATTTGTGTGTGCTGAGCATCTAACTGCCGTTATAAATCAACAATATTTATTTTTCATCCCGCGTCGGGCCATTGACTTTGAGGGGACCGAAAAGCCGAGCTGTCGGGACACAGGCTTCAGGGGCAACGTGTTCGACAACTTTAACAGCAAGGTGACATGGTGAGAGAGCAAATTGGCAATGGTTCATTTTTAAAACTGACTTTTGTCAGCACATAAAGGGGATCCTGCGAGGTATTCGTTTCCTCTCCTGGTATGAGACCAAGCATGCAAGCTGGCGATAGAAAGAGAGAAGGCTGGTGACCTTTTATGGATTCATGGCCGACCCTGGAGAGCAAGCCGGCGTTGGATGTACAGTAGGCATCTCAACTCCAGCCAAATGACAAAGCAATCTGGGATAGAGATGACTCATCATCTCCAGTGAGTGAACAGACACAGATAGAGAAAATGAGAGAAGGTGTAGAGGGAGTTATATCTCATGAATTACCTGACGCAAACCGAGGACGTGCTGGTGGGACAGTGTAGTAACAACTAGATTTTTACATTCTTCGAAAAGTGCAAGTGCAATACAACAAAATACTCTTTCACTACCTTTTGAATGTTCTTATGATTTTGAAGGAAGTCTCTTATGCTTACCATGGTTGCATTAATTTAATCAAAACTAAAGTAAAGTAGTAATGTTGTGAATTTAAAGGGATAGTTCATGCAAAAATGAAGATTCTGTCAATAATTACTCACCCCTGAAGTCATTCCAAATCTGTAAGACCTTTGTTTATCTTCGGAACACAAATTAAGACATTTTTGATGAAATCCAAGAGCTTTCTGACCCTGCATAGACAGCAATGCATATTTCTAAAACCCCCCTCAAATTATTCAAATTTCATTAGCAAGCTCTTCTCGCTTGGAAAATGTGTTACTCTCACAATTTCTCCCCTTACACTTCCATCATCTGGAATAATGGTTATATAACTGCTTCATATAAATATTTATTTTTAACAAATTGGTTTAACAAAATCATCTTATAAAAATGTTTGTCAATTTTCAGAATATTTTAACTTATGAATGATTCATGTCTATTTACACTTTCCCTGTACAGTTTAGGGAATTTAGTTTTTAAAGCTATTTCTGTAACACTTTGTCAACTTGTCAAAAGTCATATTTGTTCTCTATTTGTGACAAACCCAAAATTAATTTTAGAAGGTGTTGAGCTAACTGAGAAAAAATGCAAAAACAAACATATTTGTAATACTTTCCAAAAACAAAATAAAATATCTCCTAGAATAATTTTGTTTTGGAACTCTATAATTGAGAATATTGGGTGGAGAAGAGCTTTGTTAATTCCTTTTAAATACTGCATTAATAATAAAATATAAGAAATACATTTCAAAATTCTACATACCATTTACCCTGCTAAATCTTATTTAATATTGAGATTCACTGAAATTGATGATGTATGCTGTTTTTGTAATAGTGAGAAAGAAATGCTGACTCACTTTTTTAACTGTAAAGCCATAAACAGGTTTTGGATGGACTTTATAGAGTTTATATTTAATTCATTGAATATTAATTATTGCTTTACTTTAAAGGATGCTATCTTGGGTTATGAAAACAAAAGCAATAAAGATCTAGAATTTATTGTTAACCATTTTATTTTATTAGCAAAATTTCACATACGTAAAATATATTTATTCATCTCCTATTTTAAATTTGTTTTGTGACATGCTTAAAATACTGTGATGCAATCTTCAATCGTGGTACTTTGTAATATCTTTATTTGTTAAAATTGAATGTGCGCTATGCTTTTTTCCCACTTTTTCTTTTTCTTATTTGTTTGTAATTTGTATTGTTATTATTTGTATATTTCTGATTCTGCAATTTAATTAATTAATTAATAGACAGCAACACATTCTGACCCTCACATTCAAAGCCCAGAAAGGTAGTAAGGATATTGTTAAAATAGTCCATGTGACATCAGTGGTTCAACTGTAATGTTATGAAGCTACAAGAATACTCACTGTGTGCAAAGAGAAAACAAAAATGACAACTATTCAACAATTTCTTCTCTTCCATGTCAGTATTCACCATGCATTCATGAGAGTACTGTTGCACTTCATGAGAGTACTAGGATTCTGACGTATAAGATGCACTGCACCTTATTTAGAAGCACAGGAATGCATACTGTAAATGCTATGTAATTACTATGACGTTAGGTTGTTTTGAGTGGTTTCTTAATGACCCAACGTCTCTGATATTCTGGTCTCCCGATATGGCTTGCTACTAGAAACTTGTTGCTTCACACCTATAGGACACAATATGTTTGATCAGTAGTTGCATTAAAGCTCGTCTTAGCAATAACTACTAATACATGTATTCATTCTCCACAGAAATACAGGCACAACCCAAACTAGTATTCATCACTGCCAAATGTTTCATTCAGTTCTGGTCATGCTTGGTGAGTGAGCTGGTGAACTTTAGCATATGAACATTTCCTGGTTGCTAGAAACATTCACAAAGTTTCCTTTCTTACCAACCTCAGCGAAAGAGAAGCATTTTTATTGCAGCGCTCGCTGTATGGTTTGTATCTTAATGAGCTACATTTCTCTGGGAGATAACTTTGATGTAGCACTGCCATTTTCAAATGAGTTGTAATGAGTAACCCAGCTGGCTTCCAATTGCCACGCAAACATGCCGCCACAACATTAATAAATTTCTACATCTAAAGGAGTGGGCATAAATCACAGATTGGGGTGCATTGGAGGGGTGATTAGCATTGGCTAATGTCAAAATACTAACCATTCTTATCTCCTCAATTTGTATGCGAACGTGACCCCACTCCCACAGAAATGCTGCTTCTCCTTCACAGCTGCTTGCTAATTCTTCACCTGCAGCCTACGTAATTGATTCCCCATCCCTCCGCTGTCAGAGGTCAGAGAGTCGCTTTTGTGCTCGCGGTTTGACTGTTGCTATCCATGACAAGAACTTAGTTTATTGACCAAAAAAAAGAGAAAAGAATCACCAGATTTTTTTCGTCAACGCATGACTTGGCCTGAGTAATTAGAGTGTCAAGAGTCGAAATGTCAGAGAGAAAGATAGAAATTCAATTTACCTCCTGCTCTGTTTCTCTGGTGTGGAACTATCGCAGCTTCCCATGAGCAGCTCTGCTGAATTGCTGCTGTTTTATCGGTGCCGTCAGTAGGTGCTTCCTTTTAGCCAATAATAGATGCCTGCAACCGCTGTCAGCTGCGCATTAATGTTAAAGCTTGTTACGAGCCTGTAACAACAACATGGATCGTGTTTTGTGAATCAAAAGTTTCAATCAAATGCCATGCCTGTATGTACATCTGAACGCACAACTAGTACAATGCGCAACATTGTTTCCTTTGAACTAATGCGACTCAGGAATATCCTAAAATAGCTTCACTCTCTGTTATAAGTTTTAATTGAAACTGTAATTTGCTGCTGGGTGCGTTTACCTGCTTTTAGTCCACAGAATTTCATCATAGTTATTATTCACTGATTGTTCTTCTCCGAGCAAATGCTTTGTTATTCAAAGCAACTTGCTGTACGTTTGTATTACAACTTACCGTGTGCCTCAATCAGCCTGAGGGTTTCAAGTCAAGATCAAAACTGACCCTATTTACTTTTTAAGGCCTGTTCACACCAAGGACGATAACTACATGTATAGTTTTAATAGTCATTCTCATTTTATGAGAGTAGGCAATTGCACACCACAGCTACTGTATAATGATAACAACACAAAGGAGCAATATTGCTGATTTTTTCCCCCCAAGCTGATGAACAATAAAAACAATACAGCCAATCAGAATCCTCTTGAAAATCATCAAGCATTTAAAGTGGCAGACGACAAAGCGGCAGCATGTGCTAATAATAAAAAAGTAAAAGTAAAAAAAAAAAAAAGTGTTGTGATGTATAGTCTCCTATACTTAGAATTTGTGCTCTGCATTTCACCCATCCTTGTGCACACAAACAATGAACACACTCGTTGGTATGGTTGCTAATATAGTATCTGTATAGTTATCATCACATTTATTGTTCTTTGTGCACTTTTAAAAGAGACATTGGATGCAAAATTCACTTTTACATAGTGTTCCTGCATATAAATGTGTTTTAGCAGTGTGTGGAAACAACCACCCTACAATGATAAAAATCCACTCACTCCTTTTCTTTAATCCCCAGAAAACCAAAACAGTCTCAGTTATTAATCCGTTTTGATTTCCTGAGCAGTATGATGTCATCTGAAGCTTTAAAGGGGTCATCGGATACAAAGTTAACTTTTACATGTTGTTTGAACATTAATGTGTGTATGTACACATCAACCCTATAATGATAAAAATCCATGCAGTGGTTTTTAATTAATCTGTAAAAATAATATCCCCTTTTTCTCAGATGGTGTGGCGTCGCACCGACAGAGGCTGCTCCCACGACATGAGCGTCTTACCTCAGACCCACCTTACAACCGTCCGACCTCCATTGTTTCGATGCCGGAGCAGAGATGAAAGTTTACTCCCGACATCTGAGCCACTGAAGATGCAGTGGATTTCGTTTGTTTGTGAAGGGAATGCACCTCCCGATCTACATATATCCGTCTATGTTCGTGCGGATCATTTGTGATCATTCACTTACAGCAGAAGTGAATATAAGGTTTTTTTTTTATGAATCTTTGCAAGCGCCTTTCCTAATAGCGTGCTAGTTAGCAAGTTCAGCGACTAAACACGGCTAAGGTAAACAGGCTCGTCACTCCACAGAGAGAAGAGAGGGGCGGAGCGAGCAGAGCTCATTAACATTTGGATGATTTTTGCAGAGCTGATTTTGGCAAGGTAAAAAGGGTGTTGTTTTACACTACCATTGAGTATTTTTAACCAAAGTATATTATAGACTTTTCATTAAGACCTTAAAGAATCATATCAACTTGTGGAAAATAGGAATCCGATGACCCCTTTAACAGTTCAGAAAGGACAATAAGTAAGTAAATAAGAGTAGTCCATATGACCTGTGCACTCAGTTAAAAGTCATACAATACTGTTGCTTGGTAAACAGTGAAATTAAATCATTATTCACATCCAGTGAGCTGTTAACAGCTGTGATTAGATTACTGAGTCAGTGAGTTGAATCAGATTAGTCCATTTTGTTAAAGAATCATCATTTGTTTTGTGAACTGGATTAGGCAAGTTGTTGAACAGAAACTCAAAAGAACGATTCTTTCATGAAACAGACACTGCTGCTTCCCTATATACATCAATGAATGCATCAAAACCGCAAATTTGCATGTCATGATTCTTTTGTGAATAATGAGTTAAATTTTAACCTACATTTGGATCAGTTTATGATATTTATTCTCTTGGAATTTAACAACCCTAGTGCTTCCAATTAGTTTTCTTCTTGAAAAGAAAGGAAGAAGTCTACAATGTGTGAACTCAATTGCAAGTTATATGATACTGTTGTTTAATAAACAGAAAAATAAATCATTATTTACTGCTAATAGCTGTAATTGGAACACTGATTTCAATTTGAATTGAATTTGAGAATCATATTAGTCCGACTCATGAATAAATCATCATTTGTTTTTGTGAACAGGAATAGTCAATTCGTTAAACATGTTCAATTCAAAAGAACAATTCTTTCATTAATCAGACATGGCTACTTCTCTTGCAAATGAGGATATCAAGATTTTTAGTTAAAAATGAGTTACATTTCAGCCTCACAATTCGATTCTGAAAGAATTTGCATTTGTTTTTGGAATAGCCAAGAACGATTCTTTCATGAATTAGATATACTCTCATAAACGCACCATAAATGTGACCCTGGACCACAAAACCATTCTTAAGTAGCACGGGTGGTAACACTTTATTTTGATAGTCCACTTTAGACATTCTACTAACAGTAAGTAACTTTGCAACTGCATGTCAGGTAGTCATTAGAGTATCAGTAGACTGTCTGCTTAATATCTTCTAACACTCTTCTAAACATTGCAAGTATATGTCAACTTATTCTACTAACCCTAAACCTAACATAACAGTCTGCTCTGAGAGTTAGCAGACATGTAGTTGCAAACTAATGAGAATTAGTTGACATGTAGTTGCAAAGTTACTTATATGTAGTAGAATGTCTAAAGTGGACTATCAAAATAAAGTGTAACCATACATCTATACACAAACCATAAATCAATGGATATCCTATTTATTCAGCTTTCATTACTATATGATGTATAAACACAAACATTGATGTATATTGATAATTTCAAAAATGGACCGTTATGACTGGTTTGTTGATCCAGGGTTTTTTTTTTTTTTGAGAATTAGTTCCATTTATGTCTCACACAAAGTAATTAGATGGCTTCACAAGACTTTGAGTACAGTGTATGTGGATGACTTTTTGATACTTATATTTGTAATTTTTGGAGTTTGACAGCCCCAGTGGCCCCATTTCAACTTTACTTTGAAAAGATAAAGTGCCAGAAAAAAAAAATCACCTTTTGTGTTATGATTATTGACATCCGATTTCTGATTTCCTATATTCTCTGATGACTCAGAGATGCGTCAGCTCTCTCCACCTCCACCCGTCAGACATGGACGAGCACCACACATACACACACACACACCCGTCCCTGCGTCTGCCTTTCACAAATCAAACCCAGAGAGGTGTCTTCAATAAATTCTGTGCGGGGAACACCTGCTGATTTCCAAAATTGGATAATTATAAGGAAAATGAGTGAGCAGCAGTGGGCTGCGAGATGGCGTTGTTTCTAATGGTACCTATTAAATAACAGAGCGCATAAGCTCCTCGCTTTTTTTATGCGCGCATCAGGACTGCACCGCTGCCGGTCTGTTTTTTGGACCGTAGCGATTCTGTGCAGTGGAATCGGCTATGCTACAGTTGTTCCACCATAATAGAAGTCTGTACGCCTGACGAATATGCGGCCTTGGCTCCCCTAAACTAGCAATCATATCAAGGGGAGGAGAAAAGATATATTCTCTGTTGTTGCCTTGACCGGGTGCCTTGTTTTCATTATGGCCGACGCAGGCAGGGCTTAGGGGAATTAGCAGGCATGCCACAATGGAGTGTATTTGTTCTTTTCTTGTTTAAAGTAGGCTGTAGTATTGTTTTCCTTCCCTCTTGGGTTTTAACGGCAGAGTTTTATCCGCGCGCCAGTCGTGAGCCGCAGAGAAAGATTGGACCCGGAATCGCACTTTGTCAGAACACGGCCCACAGGCATTGCTCAGCAATGTTAATACGGCTGTCGGAGAAGTTTGTAGAAAAGTCGTTACTTATTAATTGATTCATCAGAAGGAAAAGGCTCGTGGCAGATGAGGAGACTGTAGAGGAGGATAAATTTCCCCTGAGTGGTGGATAAAGAGCGGTGAGCGAGTGCGCGCATGCATCGGACGGAGCCTGTCGTACAGATAATGCTATTGTCGATTCAGAGCATGGATGGCATTCTCAACTCCATCTAAATGAGTTGTGCAGGTAAAGGTCTGTCTGCAATACTGAGACCTGCTCCGTTCTGTGGGCGAAAACGTGAACTGAGTGGATCTGTGGTAGTTAGAGTCAAAATAGACATATTTGGTTGCTAAAAAGGCCCTACCATTATGTATCTGACTGTGTGCACGTACAGTAGATATTGTGCTCGGCTCATTTAAAACGTTTAAAAAGCTTTATAAAAAAATTGAATTGCACTGTTCTCAGCAGGAATGGGGAAAGATGAAATAAGCGAAGAAGCTTTTAGTACAAGCATCCTGATTTTATTATCCTTATTTAAGTGGCCAATAAAATTAATGGCTTCAGTCTTTAAAAGGTGCCGTTTATGAATACATTACAATTCTACACCATACACGGTTAACTACATGAGTTCGCATGCACACAACTAACATATTAAATATACAACTACAGCTTTATACATTGTAGATTTTATTTATTCAAGATGGTTTAGCTCAGCTCCAAGGCTGACTAGGTCTTAAATGATAAATGGGTCCTTGATTATGATTTCACTGTTTTAACTATAGTTAGTGTGTAATGTTGCTGTTTGAGCATAAACAACATCTGCAAGTTAAAACGCTCAAAGTTCAGTGCAAAGGGAGATATTTTCTTTTACAGTATTTGCATTTTAAGGCTGGCAGGGACTACAACAAGCTCTTTCCAGGGTTGTTGACATCACAAACCCTAAAATTTACATACACTCTGCACCCTGGAACATGCAGCAAAGGGAGTAAGGCCATGTTGGACATGCAACTACCCGTAAAGGTAAGGGGCGAGATGTATCTGGACAACGTGCACTAGGTGGTTAGTGAATCAGAACACACTGGGCCAAAAAAACCAAACAAACAAACAAAAAATCTACATTTTTTGCGTATTTCTGAGAAAGAGTAGAATGTAAAATAAAGGTAAAATATGTGAAAAATAATGCAATTTTTAAAAAATGTTTACAGTGCACCTCATAAACACAGTCAAGCCTTCGAAAATAGCTGCTTGACCCACCTTGTAAAGCAAGAAAAGCAATCTGATTAGGCAGGAAGACTAGAAAACATGCTTAGGCTGTTCGTAAAGACTGGAATGGCATGGAAAGACTGGAATGGCATGGCATTTTTTTTTTTTTTTTTTTTATTGCAACCTTGGTAAGCATAAAAGATGGTTATCAAAAAATAAAAAATAAAAAAAAGTAAATAAATAAAACTGACAAATGAACAAATAAAATAATAATAAAATAAAATCTTACCAATCTCAAAAAAAAAAAAAAAAAAAAAAAAGATAGGTTGCCTGTTCCATGCCATTCCATTACAGTCTTTTCGAGACTCAAAACACTGACTCATTTTGAGAAAGGTCGTGTTCATTGAGAAAGCTCACCTAATCAATGAAATGCTCTTTCACAGTCCGGCTGCATGCTCATGCTACAATCAGTATTTGAAGGCAGAAAAGCAGCCGCTCGCTTTGCTGAGAAGGGACTTATGAGTGCATGAAAGTGAACAAGTATGGTTTATTCACTGCTAAGACCTGTTTAAAACTGTGGTGACTCAGAAGCAAAACAACAAGGACAGGTCTGGGACAAATAGCATGTATTAACAAAAACTAAAACTATCATAATGTAAAAGTCCATTTTTGATAAATTAAATAAACCGTAAGGAAAATAAAATGTGCATATATTCATTTAAATGAAAATTAGAAATGTTGCCTATAGGCAACAAACTGAAATTAACTTAAAGTACTAAAAGTTTCTAAAACTAGAATTAAAATAAATATAAAGCTAAATATTATTATGATAGCATTATTATTAAAAGTACTTAAATAACATGTCAAAATGTAAAATTATTTAAACAAAGTAAAATTAGAAAGATTTTTTTTTTTTTAGCTAATCCAAAATATAAATATATTTTAATAGTATATAAATAGTACTAATGGTAACAGTATTCTGCTTGGGTTTTCTCCGGTGAACTTTTTTTTTCTTTCTTTCAGGATGTTCAGGAATTTACATACCTTAAAGTCTTTGTTATACAAATAGCTACTGAACATCTATCCCATACATACAGAATACTGCCAAACAATGCAATGCGTTTAGATAAACAAAACTTATGAAAAGTTAGTTGTTTGAAACCAACTTCTAGAACTACTGCTAGAGAAATCACAACTTTGTAATTGGATTTTTAACTCAAAACCTTACTGAGGTAAAGCCCTTGTGACAACTTCCCCGAACAAACTCCACATACTGTACTAGTTTTGCATGAGGACACTGTACCGTCAATAGGATATCTTGTGGGAATCCTTTCCGTTCGTCTCTAATAAGGTGTCTTTACGGTCCATTCATCTTTCGCTAGAAGTCCACAGTCTTAAAGCCAATGTAAAGGGAGGCCGACTGCATCTTGGGGGCCAAGACTGACTGATTCAGACCCTCTAGGAGACTGGGAGGCGAAACACGGCAGAACCTGATTGACAGCCGTGTGAAAGCATGACTCGGCCGTCCTAACACAAATGGCTATAATAGCTCACGGCAGCACCTCTCCGACTGGAACGCACATGGACACACCTCCCCTGCTAATTCCTCTCACTTTCTTTTCTCACCAGCCACCTCTAATTCCCACGTTCCCTCTCTTAGTCTCTCTCCCTTCAGCTGCCTTCATTTTACTATTGGTTAATTTATCACGAGAGCCAGACTCCGTGGCAGTATATCAGGTCGGGAGAGTTACAGCTCAGACTCGGAGGTGAGATTTCCCACAGGAAAGATTCCAGTGACACCCGGCTCTACTTTCCCCGCTCTTCATTACTGCGAGTATACACTTGGCTAGCGCCGCGGGCTATGGGGGGCAGACTGCACTATAAGATAAGGGAGCCGAACGGCGGCTCTGTTGCTGTGGATGTCTGCTGTCACTCTGATACCGGCAGCGGTCTTCTGGGAGCCGTGTGTCATTACAGATGCAGTGTTGTGTAATTAGGTAAGGAAGAGGTACAATCTCTCTCCACTTATAAGATCGGATAGCACCAGGAAAAATCGAGGGGAGAGGGAAGCAGACTTGCTTGTAAAGCAGAAAAGGTACAGGTTGTCCTTACTTTGTATAACCCAGAGCTCCAGCCTCAGCAGCACTATGTATTAGTAATCAAAGAAAGTTAAGTCAGCGCGCTCCATGAAAACTGCTGCGCGTCTGCTCTTATTTATGCTCTAATCAGAGTGATTGACAGGTCTGTGACGCGTCTAACAGGCAGTGCCGTTCAAACGCTCTAAACTGAGGAGGCCCATTCACACCAAGAATGAGGACTATATTAGTGTCCACGCCAATGGATGATAAAGTATTATAAGTGGGTGCTGCAGCTTGAGCTTGTTAAAGCGGGGTGGATTCTGATTGGCCCTCAGTGTTTTTATTGTTCATCAGCTGGTAAAAATCATTCTAAAAGTGATTCCAGTGATGTTGGTTCTCTGTGCAGTTATCATTATAGCTGTGGTGTGGACTTCTCTATTCTAGTTATCGTCTTTGGTGTGATAGGCAATAACATACTTAACTCCCAGTGTTTTTAAAAACATTTGCCAGCCACCACCAGCATTTCTGATAATTTTCACATTTTTTTTTTTATGGCTTCCATAATATATTGTTGTATGAATATCTGAACAATATCTTTATTTTTATCGACACTTAAATGTTAAACTGAATAAAGAATAAAAAAAAGTAAGTGTGATTTTTTATCTCACAATTCTGACTTTTTTTTCTTGCAATTGCAAGTTTACATCTTGGAATTCTGACTTATTTTCTCTCAGAATTGTGATATATAAACTCGATCTTGTGAGATATAAACTTGCAATTCTAACTTTTTTCTAATATAAACTTGCAATTGCAAGTTATAAAGTCAGAACTGCGAGATATAAACTCACAGTTTTGACTTTTTTCTTGCAACTGAGAGTTTATATCTTGTAATTCAAACTTTTTTTCGGAGAATTGTGAGATATAAACTCCCAACGGCATGTTACAATGTCCAATTCTGAGGGGGAAAAAAAAATTCTGTAATTTTCTCAGAATTGCGAGTATGTATAAGTCTGTACAATTCTGACTTAATAACTCACAATTGCATGTTATACAGTCAGAATTCTGGGAAAAAGTCAGAACTTTTTTTTTTTCCTCACAATTGCATGTATATATCTCAAAATTCTAAGAAAAAAAGTCAGAATTGCGAGTTTGTATCACGCACTTCTGACAAAAAAGTCACAATTGTGAGAGAAAAAGTCTCAGTTATCGTCAGTGGCGGAAATGAGCTTCCATAGTAAGTTTCATTAAAAAATAAATAAATAAATAAGTAAATAAAATAAAATATTGAATTTTTTGTCAAAGACTACATCTGGATCAGATTCAGAATGATGATCAAAACATGTAGGTGGAGTAGATCTCTTCCTTTTACAGCTTCAACACAGTCCTAGAGTACTTCCTTCAGTAATGTTAAGCAGTTTTGATTATATGCTGTTTAAAGTTTGATGATCACATTATTTTACATTATGCATCTACTTACATACACCATAACTTTTTTCTGCTTCTTCTTTGCCATGTTTTGATCCAGGCATTCAGTACTCTTTCAGAAGATGTGTAATAGTGCCTCCTACCGTATAAAGATAACTTACAAGCAATATGTGGAAAACTAGCGTGTAATTTAACTATTGCTCCAGTGATATCATTCCTCTGTGCCGTCATGATTATATTTGTGGTGCAGACTTTCCTACTCTCATATTCACAAGTTTCCAGGGGGGCGCTACTGTGAAAAAGAACGTGGGTACAACTTCCGGTGAGGCGGCGGACATAGTATACCAATGGTATTTTGTGTGCTAATTAGTGAAGAGGCTAAGTGTTTTTTGGACCATTGTTTACTTTGTAAAGATGCACACCTTTATGAGAGATGTCATTACGTTCTTCGGGACAACATATGCTCTTCGAATTTGTGTTCCCACATCGTTAGCATGTTTGGATCGCTAAATCTTGAATGATTGTCAACTAGTGAAATGACATTTGAACCGAGACAGTTTGTGTTAAAGGGCATGCCAGATGAAGCCTCGATTCGAGGCTTATTAACGTAGAAATCCCATTTGTAGAAGCCTCACTTTCTGTCCAGTAATGTGCGCGATTCACTTTTTTTTAATTACATTTTTAAATACACAGTCATACAAGTAATATGAAGAATACAAATTATTTCAGGAAAAATTAAATTTTGCCACATGCAATTAATATATGTGTACATTATTCTTCTATTACATCATATTGATATTTGTACTGGCATTTAATGGCAATGGGTAAATAAATTTATCAGAGTCAGAAATTCAACAAACAAACACACACACATGGTTAGGCTTTTATTTGTGCATATAACATGTATCGTTCTATAGAAATTGTGGTGAATGCTTCTTCCGACGGACCTTCACAGGCTTTTGGCTGCTTTATTTTTTACTAACCACCAGATTGCGCTGTTTTCGACACTCTCAAAGCTTTGGCCTCATGGGGCGTAGGAAACTTAAATTTTCTTGTTATAGTTAGCAATAAGTATAAAAATGAACAATTATTAATAAACAGTATGAGTTAGCTATAGCTCAAACGATATTGTGTCCTCTGTTTCATTATCCTCATAGTTGTGTTGTGTCCTATACTCTCATAGAAACAGAACGATTATTAAAACTGTATAGTTATTGTCCTTGGTGTGAACGGGTCTTAATGCACTTAATCAGTAGGATTATGGCAACACTAACAAGCAATATGAAGAGAGCTCGCGTGTAAGTTAGCAAAAGCTCTCGTGCGATAAATCCATCAGAGTGGAGATTCTTCTAATTTGGGCTCTGATCGTTTGTTTTGGGTTTTAGGGCTCAAAACAAACTAATTCCCTTGGAATGGAAAGGTAACGCTATTTGCACAGCTGATATTACGGATTAGGGTGAGTACGAGAGCAACAGATTGTGTGTCCAGTGTCTGGTCAATGAAAGTGGAAGCGTGCTTGTTTGCTCTGGGAGAGTTAAGCCTGGGCACACACGCTGTTACCCGCACAGCCAAACAAACAAGGGATTGAGCACCGAGCCATTAAATAATTACAAATGCCTGCATTTGACGGCCAAAGCATCCACAAGGCCACAGCTGAAATCTCATCAAACCACAGTGGCTGCGCCGTCCGCCATCATAGAGTCGTAGATTACAACTTTACTTGACAAATCCATACCTACAGTGGGATTTATTCATGGCATCTGCACTGTGCTTTGGCAGTTACAGGCAAATTCCGCTCTCCCGGGCATCCTCCCAATGGCTTTGATTAAATGGTATTATATCGTGTTTGTCGGCGCTGAAGCGCAAGGTACAGGCTTAGATGAAATGCTGTTTGAATTCTGCACAAGCTCTTTTTCTCCCACCTGTGGTATTAATGTGCCATGTAATAGACAAATAAACCCACGGAGAAGGGCACTGGAGGATGTGAAATGCACTTTCAAAGATGCCCAGGCTGGACGGATGGTTCGATGAGAAGACAACCTAGAGCCTGGAGACCATACCACCGACAGGCGATTCACACACTCTTGACACTAGATGTTATAAAAGTGGGTTGGAGCTGTTTTATTGAACCTACGTTTGAAAAAGTTCTTCATGAGTTGCTGAGCTTGCAAGACGACTTTGAAAGAACATTTAGGATACAATTAGGAATAATGGAATAATAATTGTGATTTGAACAAACCACTTGTGCTACAAACATAAAGGATGCTCCTAAAATGCACTCTTAAAAGTATATGGTTCTATTAAGAACCTAAAACATCCATGGAATCCATTTCACAAAAGATTCTTTATAATGGGAAATGGTTCTTCAGATTATTACAATGTTATTCACACTAAGAAAGAAGTGGTTCTTTTAAAGGGATAGTTCACCAAACGAGGACAATTCTGTCATTAATTACTCACCCTCATGTCGTTCCAAACCTGTGAGACGGTTCATCTTCTGAACACAAATTGAGGTATTTTTGATGAAATCTGAGAGCTTTCTGACCCTGCACAGACAGCAACTACCATGTCCAAGGCCCAGAAAAGCAGTAAGGACATTATTAAAATAGTCCATATGACATCAGTATTTTAATTTAATTGTATGAAGCTATGAAACTTTTCATGTGCAAAGAAAACAAAAATAATTTTATTTTCTTCTGTGCCAGTCTTTGATGAGCATTTATGACAGTACCACGACGTACACATTCCTCTGCTTGCATAGTGCACTATGCGTTCACGAGACTATCTGAATGTTTCTTACATTAATGTGTGTGGAAGACTTACAGGGAATAGAAAAAAACTGTATTTTTTTTCTTTGGGCAACAAAAAATATTCTCATAGCTTCATAAAATTAAAATCATAAAATCATAAAATTAGGGTTGAACCACTTATGTCACATGGACTATTTTAACAATGTCCTATCTTTTGGGCCTTGAACGTGGTAGTTGCATTGCTATCTTTGGTCAGGGTCCTGCCCTGACAGCCTTGTTAGTCTTGTCTTTGTTTAATGTCTCTCTGTTTGTCTTGTGCCTGAACACATGGCTGTGTCTTTGTGTTGGCCATGTGCTCCTCTTGTCCTGCCTCCTCAGTTTCTGTTACCACGCCCACTTGTTTAGTCCTTGTTTGTCTAATTGTGTTCACCTGATCCTTGTGTGCAGTTCCCTTTATATTGTGCTCATTCCCTTTTGTCTTGGCTGGTTTGTTTTGTGTGTGTCTTTTGTGCATTCTCCTTGCTAGTCAGTATATTTCGTCCTGTCTAGTTTTGTTTTTTCCCTTCTGTCTTGCTAGATTCTAGTTTTTATTTTGTTCTTGGGTTTAGTCTATAGTCTAGTTCCAGTCTTTATGGTTTAGTTCTTTAACCTTTTGATTTTTTTGTCCTTTTATTTTCTTCCTAGTTTTCAGCAAGGCTGCTGTTTTGTTTTTATTTATTTTTTTGTAGATCTAGTCATTTGCTTCTAGCTTTTTCTATTGCTATTCTTTTGTTTTTGTAGTTCAATAAGTAATTATTTCTAGAACTTATTACTTTTGTTCTGCCTTTTAAGTTTTCTTTATTCTCCCCAGTCATAGTTTTTGCAAGTTTGCTTTTGGTCCGTTATCTCTTGTCTCCCTTGTTGTCTTGTCTTTGTGTGTTTGTCAAGTTGGTTCCTGCCCTGTTTCTTGAATTCTCCCTGGTCGCTGCTTCTTCTGGCCTGACAGTCATTCTGGTGCTTCCAGAGTTACTACCCCAGCACCAAGCCTGTGGTTCCTTGGGCTTCTACCTAGTCTCCTTTGCCACAGAGTCTGGAATTTCTCCCACCTCGACCAGCCTGTTTCCCCTGTTGTGTGACCTGGCCTATTGTGTGGACTGTCTCACTGCCTCATCCTTCTGTGTCTCCAGTTCTGTCAATAAACGTTGTTCCCCTGTTCATTCTGCATCTGGGTCCTCTTTTACCAAACCCTGACATCTCTGAATGGTCAGAAAGCTCTCGGATTTCATCGAAAAATATCTTATTTGTGCTCTGAAGACGAACGAAGGCCTTACGGGTTTGTAAGGACATAAGGATGAGTAATTAATTCATTTTTTTTTTTTTTTTTTTTTCTTTCTTTCTTTGTGAACTATACCTTTAAGAACTGTTCTTTTGTGGCATTGCTGAAAATCAACTTTTGGAACCTTTATTTAAAAGTGTAGTTTATAAAACCATTCCAGAACAATTTGTTGAATTTAATGCAACTTTTTTTTGTAGTTTACATATGGA
>JAHKKF010468440.1:0-33225 GCA_019740295.1 Labeo calbasu | reverse complement strand
CAGTACTTACATAGAAACCTATACAAAGTAGCCAGAAAGAAATGATCATTTTAAAGAGATACGTCAGATGGATTTAGAGGCTTTTGCATCTGAACTCTTCATATATATATATTTCAGGTCCCATAAATTCTTTGTTTTTTCAACTTTTTTGTGTATTTGAACACTTTCCAACAATGAGATCTATCATTTCACACAGAGGACGACTCACTGCAACACAACTTCAAACGCTCACTGATGCTTCAAAAGGAAACACAATGCATTAAGAGACGGGGTGAAAGGTTTTGAACATAGTGAAGATGTGTACATTTTTCTTATTTTGCCTAAATATCTTTTTATATTATTATTATTATTATTATTATTATTATTATGTACTGTCCTTCAGAAGCTACATAGGATACTTACATGTTTGCCAGAAATTCACCCACTCTGTTCAAAACTTTTCACCCCCGGCTCTTAATGCATTGTGTTTCCTTTTGAAGCATCGGTGAGTGTTTGAAGCTTCTGTAACAGTTGCATACGAGTCCCTCAGTTGTCCTGTGTGAAGTGTGAAGAGATGGATTTCAAAATCATACAGTTATTGTTGAAAAAGGGTTCAAAATGCTGAAAACCCAAAGAATTTGTGACCTGAAGGATTTTTCTGAAGAACAGCAGACAGTTTAACTGTTCAGGATAAACAAGGGACTCATGAACAACCATCACTAAACATAAAAACACAGCTGTGGATCATTCAAGTAACAACAGTGTTAAGAATCAAGCCTATGTAAACTTCTGAACAAGGTCATTTTTATAAATTCAACTATTATTTTCTGAAATTTCTTCTTTTTCAGGTCAGTACTAAAAAAAACATGCATTTTGTTTATGATCCCTTTTATTCTGGTAAAATAATTAAGGTCTCCAAATTTTCATCATGATCAAAACTTTGCTGAAAAACGTGTTGTATGCAATCTACATGCTTTCTGTTGTCTGATAAATAGTTTTAAATAGAGTATTTTAACAAGTAAAGGCTTTTAATATCATTCTAAAAACACCTACCTTCAGGTTCTGGTTCACATGTCTTAGTTTTTGACCATAAAAATATCAGCATCTGCACCATATTGCATATTTTTGCTCAGTTTGGGCCTTTGGTGTGTTTTTCTTTCTCAAGCATGAGCTCTTTATTCACACTATATCATACTATATGACCCATAAAAGCCTGATGTATCAAATACGATACTTAACAAAAAACACATTTTTGTCTAATGGATCAATAAACTGTTCCATTAAAAAGAAAAAAAAATTGGACTTTTATTTATGATGTCAGGCTACGCAGGGTCAACGCTGGTCCTGGGGTTATGAGAACCTGATCAGTGGGTTCCCACAGACAAACATACATAGCTCAGCGCTGGATCTCACAGCTGATTGAAAACATATGTTTTACATGACTTAAGCCTGGGTAGGGTTATGTAACAGATTTGAGCCGCTCTCTCTGCTTCTCTCTCTCTCTCTCTCGTCTAGGAATGAACGCAAATATCTCTGCATCTTGGAGGCCACCCAACCCCTGCATCGTTCAAATGAAAAGGGAACTGCAGTAAAGTGCTGGCCCAATATCAGAAAGTAGATTAGACTGATTAGCTCATACACAAGACAAAGATACAGAGACTGATTTCTCAAGTGTATCCACCAAATGGGCTTCAAGACATCGTCATTGTCTGAATCCACCATAGCATAATGCTTACTACATGTAAAGTTTACTGTTTTCTACTTCTGTAAAATTCGAATATGAAATAATACACATCAGCTCCCTGCTTTGGCATTGTGAGCTCAATGCAGTACATATTTAATTACTCAGCGAGTCAAGTAAATGCATAAAGCAAATAAATATGGTCATTTAACACTTAGCAGAAAACGCCCTAACTTGTCAGTCCAGTCTAACAATGGAAGGTCAAACACATTGCATTGTGGGATGCAGTAACAAGACTGTATACATTTCAGTTGTCTGTTTTCCTACACTCTCAGAAAAAAAGGTACAAAGCTGTCACTAGGTCACCTTTGCACCTTATTTATCCCCAAATGGTGCATATTAGTACCTTAAATGTACAAATTAGTACCTAAAGTCCACATATTTAATAACAAATTGGTATAATTTAGTACCTTTTCAAAGGGTACTGCCCTAGTGACAGCTTTTGTACCTTTTTTCTAAGATTGTATTGCATTTTCAAAGATTGCTTATGTATATGACACAGCATACTATATACTGAAAAAAATAAGAGTAATAAAGTATGCCATATATGAATTAGTAATAAAATCTCACTGAAAAGCAGTACCTTTTTTATGTATCAATGTCTTTAAAGGCCATTTTCCAGATATGTAGTTTTAACACATGACGTACGCTATAAGAAAAAACAAAATTACATTAAAAAAAAAAGATAATGTTCTGATTACCAGTACCTTATCTATTAAGTTTACAAAAATTTCCTTCAAACCTAAAACACAATGCAATGCGCAATTCAAAATATGATCAAAATATTAAAAAAAAATAATAATAATAATAATAACTTCATACTTCTGTGAGAAAATAAATTTGAGATAATTAATCAAATTTAGAAATTTAGATTTCTAGGATTAAAAAAAGTAATAAGTTTGGAATGGCATGAGAGTGAGTAAATGATGCCAGAACACTCATTCTTGGGTGAAGTGGTCCTTGAAATTGTTTTGTTTTTTCTTAATTCGTGAGTCACTTTGAAGAAAATCTGCTGCTAAATGAATGATTCTTTTTTTTTTTTTAATTATCCAACATTAACTGCCAAAAAATTTGGCCACAAATACTGATAGATGATCAGATGGTAGTGAACAGAAAACATTTAAAAGGAGAGCATTAAAAAATAAACATCTTCTACCAAAGAGATGCCGCAACAGTGAAGTCTTTATCTTAGTTTAAACGTTGATCAATAGCCGAAGGCTATAAATCTTGGGTGGTTTTCATAAGGCGCCCCATGCATAATATAACTCAGCACTCAACTTCTGGCTTCGTTTGCTTGCTTACACCAGATGGGAAAGCAAGGTCGCCAAGCAAGATAGCCCTGTCTGCTGCCATCCTCATCTCTCACCTTGAACAGCATCAAGGCCTGCCAGAAACCCAATGATCTGATGCAAGCGCATGCACTTACATTCTCTCTTTCTATTTCATTTCTGTTTAGTGTGATTTTCTATTCATTTCAGTTTCCAAATGACATACTGAAGAGTTTGTCTGGAGAAAGCTTGAGGCGCTGTGAAGCGAGAGTTAGACAGTTAGACACATTTCTTATTTTTCTTCCAAGTAACTTCTAGTTTAGTCTTCATTCCTGCTGCCCTTCACAATCTCTGCTGCTTATTTCTGCCTGTCTCTCTCGGCCCCCCGCTCAATGCTGTTTTTGTGTCTGCCTCCGACAGAATTGTTCACCTCCTCCCTCCTTTATGGTAGAAGGTCAGATCTTGCTATTGGGTGAAATGAACAAACGCAGCATGTGGCCTTGTCACATTTTTAAAGGAATAGTCTAGGGTTCATAACACGTTAAAGGAATAGTCCAGACAGAAAATTAAATTTCGTCATTACTTTAGTGACCGAATGATATGTGAACGATATGACTGATCCACACATGATTCTGACTGATTCTTTCATAGACTCAAAGATCCAATCAAAATTGTTCTTGAATAAGTGTAGATAGGTTTACATGACAAAGATTGTACTGAAAATGGAAATGTTTTTTTCCATTTTTGAAGTGTCATGTACATAATGATGCACAAAAATGACTAAAAACAGGGTATTATGCATGCCAGGCCAGTAGTTAGCGATGTCTCTTTTTTGTTTTGTTTTTTTTTGTTTTTTTTAAATTATGCAAACATTAAACATACAGAAAGTACAGAACAGACAAAACCTTTACAGGAAAAAAAAAAACTAAGAAGAAGACAAAACATATCTTGTAAAGTTGTACATACAAAGTTAAATACATAATAATAATAACTTAAATAACCAAATTCAGATAATAATAATAACATACAGAGGAAAAAAACCTTATGCATCAGTGGCATTACCAAAACAATCCTGATAATATTTCAAAAATCTATCACTTTTCTAGTGTTTCATCCAAAAAAAAAAAAAGAAAAGAAAAAACTATGCAAACACGTAATGCTTATGTATGACATTACCATTTTCACAAATTCACATTTACACGAAAACGATAATTGTTTTAAAAAAACCTTTGAAACACATTTTTAAAAGTTTGTGTTTCCAGGCCACCAAAAAGCTGTTGTCACATAAATGAATAGCAAAATGCATTAAAAGATTTCAGTTTTTAATTCAGAACAGTGCTGTGTAAACACCTCTGCAGGGGAAGATATCAGTAAATAATGACTTAAATTGACAAAGCTATATGTTGTGTTATTATATTTCACCAGAAGACTTACAGAAGACTTTTTTTTTTGGAAAACCTGTTAGTTCTAACCAAAAAAAGCTAACCAAAAACTAAAGTTAAAACTCATTAATGTTAGTTTATACCTCACAGTTATGACTTTTTTGACAGGATTGCAAGACATTAAGAATTGCTTTTTTTATTTTTAATTCCATAACAGAATTGTGAGATGTGTATGTGCATGTAACTAAATGTAAAATTTCAGAGGAAAAAAGTCACAAACAAAAACTTTTGATAAAATCACTTTGAGTAAGTAAAGATACAGTCATTCCAGCCTGATAAATTGGTGTGTGAGTTAACATCTCAGAATTGTGAGTTTGTATCTCTAGTCAGATTGAAAGATAAAAGTGTTGCCTTTTTTATTTTTTATTCCATGGGAGAAACAAAACAAAAACAATTAGATGTCAACAACTTTCTAAGAAAAAAGTCAGAATTCAGAGATGTTGTTATGTAGATAGTGGTATTATTAAGATGCATGACGCAGGAAGTCCAAAGAATTACTTTTAATAAGTACAGAAAATAACAAATATCAAAAAAAAGTGAGAACCTTAAAAAAAAAAAAACAATACAGGGAGTGTTAAAGAATTTAACTAGACACAGATGGGATTAATTAGTAACCAAAGTAACAAATAGGGAGAACTTTGTAACTATAGAAACTGAAGTGAACTAGAAGTGAATAGAACTGAACTGAAAGGAAACACTGGAACATGAACAAAAACATAATGAAACATAACAGAATCCTAAAATTAGTAGGTGAGCAGTTGATGGACAGGGGACCAGGGGAGATTGCTGCAGGGAATGGCATGGAGAAGCCAAGGTGAAGCCCTGATGGTGGACATATTAGGTGGAGCCTTGGGGCCAACCGATGGAGGCACAGCTGTCAACCTTGGAATCAAAAATCGAAGCGCATGCAGTCCAGAGTGACATTGCAGGCCACAACGTCCTAGTACAGGGGTGTCCAAACTTGGTCCTGGAGGGACACTGTCCTGCAGAGTTTAACTACAACTTGCCTCAACACACCTGCCTGGAAGTTTCTAGTAAGACCTTGATTAGCTCCTTCAGGTGTGTTTAATTAGAATTGGAGCTGAACTCTGCAGGACAGTGGCCCTCCAGGACCAGGACTGGACACTCCTGTTACACCAGAGGAAGTGAGGACCAGGGCAGAACGAGAGAGACGGAAGAGCCCGGTGAAGCCGGAGAAGTGGAGGGCTGAGGTACAGCCGGAGGCTCGGACGTCCGCAGCAAAACCATGGTGATGATGGAACAAGCTGGAGCCAGAGGGATCCCGGTGGAGCCTGAGGGATGGCGGACCACAGGGAAGCTGAGGAAGTGGCAGAACTAGAGCCATGGCAGAACTGAAGGGCTGGCAGGACAAGGTGGAGCAATAGGCCTGCAGGCCTAAGGTGAAGCCAGGGGATCCGATCTGTATGAGCTCTCTTTCAGCTTACTGGGACACTCCGGGCCGGGATAATGTGTCCTTTCTGGAGCGGGCAGAGAGATGGCTGCTGAATTTGGTGATAGTCCTGGTGAGTCAGAGTTAATGGTTAATAGTGAGGGAGGATCCGCATATCCTCACAACATTGTTAAAGAGCTCAATGAAAGGACAATGATCCTTCCCCACTCCAGATGATCTGTTGCTAAGTTTGCTTTTAAGTTGTACCAGTGCACCCCTTGTGGTAATGGTCCAGAAACTCTTCTATGTACTCCTCCAGCCAGAGGTCGCATTAACCGGAAATTGTCTGTTATTAACGGAAATTTTTTTATCAGTGACGGAAAAATCTGCAGTTCGTCTGTCACTTTGACAGGTTACATTGAGGGTGAATGATTGTAAATCGTAGCTGTTATTCCCACCCCTGTCCAGCTGGTGGTGAGTGCGCTCCAGTGTAGCAGCAGAGTACCAGATCCAAAACAAAAACGAAACTGTCACGAATCTTTTGCTATGCGTTTGATTACATACAGACGGGTAGCCTAGTTACACCGATCTATCACGCCACATTAAAGAGCGGCAAAACGGTATTTATTGTTTGAATTTCCTAAAGAAATAGACAGAATTTGAAATCTGAGACCTGACTTTGTTTCATATCAAAAGTAACAAAGCACTTTCAGCCTATTGCGATTTATTTATTGGATGGGAGGCGCACTACACAGTAAAATCCCCAGAGTAAAATCAACTAATATTCAGAGAACATTTGGTCCCTCTCTAAATAGAGTTAAATTAATACTGAAGCAGAGTTAAAGTTAATTCGATAATTAAGTGATCAATTAAAAAGTGATTGAGCATTAGTGATGAACACCTGCTGTTAACAAGCAGAATCACTGAAGAAAAGAGAAACACAAGAACTACAACTGACTTTAGCCACAGATGAAATAAAATAAGTCATTAAATCTCTCAAGATCTGATTAAACAACTCCACAAACAGCATCACCAGCTTCACTCATTACAAACCATACTAGCTTTATTGTATGTCTACAGAAGTACTAATTGATAATTAACAGAGGTTTAGAAGTTGACGTTCTATTGGTTAATAGGGGGAAAAACAACAACAACATGATGCCACCATAATTGTGGTCAAGGTTTGCTTTAGTTTGTCTCTTGACCCTTTTAGAAATTTAAAACAATATTGTTTCACAACAAATATTTGTGCATTGCTGAATCAACTGTTGGAAGTAGCAGATTACTTCGCACTTTCTGCTTATAGCTTATTTGCGTGAACATCATGAAGTGATCTTTCTCTTTTGTTTATTGACAGAAAATATAATACAGAAAAAAGGTTCGTTTTTCACGCATTACATGGATTTAAAGTATTTCATAACTGTTAGAGCAAAACCCTTTTGCCTGCTGTAGTTCCACAGGGGTAGTTAAACAAAATCTAAATGCATAAACAGGAAAAAAAAAAAACAGCTCATAATATACATCACATCATAAAACCAACCATATATAATGTATATATTATGTACATCAACTACTCTGCTTTACAACACCACATACATGGTTAAAGACAGAGATCTAACCCAGGAAGTAAAAGGTCAAGAACTCAACTAAAGCAAATGCTGATCTCCATGATGGTGGCATCATTTTAATCAATAAAACAACATTGGATCCTCTGTAATTCTCAATAAGAGCTTTTGTAGACATGTGACAGAAATAAAGTCTGGTTAATAATGAGTGAAGCTGGTGATGCTGTTTGTGGAGTTGTTTAATTATCATCTGCTGAAATCGTGAGAGATTTAATGACTTTTTTTTTCAGTTGATTTCATCTGTGGCTGAAGTCAGTTGTAGTTCTTGTGTTTCTCTTTTCTTCAGTGATTCCGCTTGTTAACAGCAGGTGTTCATCACTAATGCTCAATCACCTTTTAATTGATCACTTAATTATCTAATTAACTTTAACTCTGCTTCAGTGTTAATTTAACTCTATTTAGAGAGGGGCCAAATGTTCTCTGCATAGAGCTGATTTTACTCTGGGGATTTTACTGTGCATGTACTGCTTATTCATCGACTGAACACAGCATAAACCATAAACTCGATTAAGAATCGATATTGATATTGGTTCATTAAAATGAGAAAATTAGTTGGTTTTTTTTGTTTGTTTTTTTTACCCAGCCCTAGGGTATTTTTTAAACACTACACTGTTGTCCTGTAGGTTCATGAGCAATTAAATGTGTTATTATAATTCAAATATGAAAATTAAAATGACAGGCAATAATACATTATGACTTTTTGAATTTTTACGACCCTGTCCCTGTCAATGTTAAAGTCTGGCATAAAAAGCTGTCCATAAAACTCTCATTGTATCATTTTTCTTCTGTCACAGACAATTCTTATTTTAAAAAGTCGCATTTAACTTTTTATTTCTTAGCTGGTGTCAGAAACAAGTTTACTTACAAAACACCTGACTGCACAGATTTCTATTGAAATGACTGGATTTTCCACAGCAATGGTATATATGACCACACCTTACAACGTACGCTAAGTCTTTCTGATTAAGAAGCATCCCAGGATACAAAACACAATGTATGCTGGTCTTTTCAGCAGCCACCACCACCTGAACACCCGCTGCAAGTTGGTATTCCCTCACTGTATCGTGTGTATCCCTGATTCTCCCACCAGAATGAAAGTGCAGCCATGCAGGACGCAATCTTGTTTCAGATTGTGGCATATAATAGAACACTAATAACACGCTGTTCAACCACAATAGTGGTTTGTGTCAGGCCAGGGCATAGCATGCATGCACCAACAGCCTCTCTTTACATCCTGACTGCGTCTTGTTATCAGGGGCGTAAAAAAAAAAAGCACTCAAAATTTATGCTTAAGTGAAAGGATACTGAGTGAAAAATGTATTCACTTAAAGGTCCAAGTATCTAGAAAACATATTTGAGTCAAAGCAAAAATAAATAAATATAAATACAAATACGACTTTAAATGTAACACTGCAAATAAATTATAAATGTCATAATCCAAACATAAAAGAGAGATAACTCCCTGCTAAGAACATCAATGTACAATGCATTAACATTTTGTAATGTTAATTTAAAACACTGTTTTGAGATTTATAGCATTTAATAATGGCCATCAAAATATTTATATCAATACTGCTGAACAAAACAAATTAATCTTCATTCTGATTTGCAGTGTAAAGGACAGTTACCACTGACCAGTCTATTTCGATGTTAAACACTGAAGCATATACTCATACCTCTTAACCTCAATCCTCACAAAAGCTCTGTCTTGTAAGATTTATACATAAATCTTCTTTCTTTATGGATTTTTTTTTTTAATAGTACTCTTACTTACAGAGCCACATCGTTGCACTCTATTGCTCAACTACAGTAAATAAACCCAAAAACTTGTTTGGATAAGAACAACCTGACCATCAAACCTCAAACCACCACTGCAAACATGTAATTAGTAGGTTATATAAGTCAAAATACCCAAAATACCTTAAAAAACCCTCTTGTAAAGTAGTAGCTAGTAAAGTATTGTAATCAAGCACAATTTTGCATAAATTTCACAACCTTGCATGTTGTATTAACAATAGTTTAAATAATGGTTACGGTTTATTGTTATTTGTCATATCAGGTCCTAACGCATTACTTTCCAGTTTACAAGAAAATCCTTTTACTTGAGTTACAGTTACTGTAGTCCCAAATATCCTTTATGTATTTAATCCCATATTATTAACCAATGTTTTTGCTGCTGACTTTTGATTATCCAATTACCAATAAGCAAAAATGAACTTAGATAAAGATAAGATTTGTGTTTAATTTTTTTTTTATTGCTGAAGAGTAATGAGCTTTCTTCTCCTGCATCCTATTCTTCATGCAAACCATGTTTTATGAGCAAAAAATTTATATTTCCTTTAACCTGAGGGAATAAAAGGGCTTTTACATTTGCCAAAAATAAACCTTTTTATATTAAAAACAAACACACATACCAGCCCAGATGAGAGAAAGTAACACAAAAGCAACATAATGCATTACTTTCCATGAAAAGTAACTAAGTATCCCAATTAGTTACTTTTTTAGGGAGTAACCCAATATTGTAATGTATTACTTTCAAAAGTAACTTTCCGCAAAACATGCACCTTCTTTTTTTTTTTTTTTTCCGCATCATTCTGGAATTTCATTGTTTAGTTGGCAGTTAATGAGGTTTTTTTTTTTTTTCAGTATGTGACCATAAAAAAGGTTTTCATTTATAAAGCTCTAAAACCTTACTGACTGATATTATAGAGCACTTCCTGCAAATATGGAAAAAATAAAGGGTCTCAATTAAATATGTGCAGTTTCACATGATTAGTGCAAATTGTCACATGACCAGAGCAGTTTATTTCCTGTTTGCACCTCGAGAAGATGATGACTGCATCAAAGCTCCAAAACGAAAGGCTAACATACAGATCTGAGAAGGATTTTTGGTACACATTACCTTTAAGGTGTCTAGTATCAATATATGAATTTACATATATTAAGTTTTGTTGAGTGTGGTCATAGAATGAGTAAACATACTGATGGTCACAACAGTGACCGGTGGGATAACAGTGAATTCAGGTATACAATATAAATCCAATTGCAGTTGTTAGTGAAAATGACACTAAAATGTTGTAATGACAAAATATTGCATTAAATTTAAAAAAAAATGTACAATATTGATGTTGTAATACTGGTAGTGCCCATATAAAATTTGATGTTATATTTTTAAAAAAAGAGTGACAATTTTGAGTTAATTTAGAATGTTTGAAGCATTTTTTTTTTTGTTTGTTTGTTTGTTCGTTAAGTATTTAGTGTTTTTTAAGTAATGACAGGTCAGCGGAAGACTTATCATAGTTGTTTGATCAATTTTGCCTTCTCAAATCATCACGACTAGCCTAAAATAAACAGTTCAAGCATAAAACAATGTTAGTTTAAACATTAACCCTGTATAGGTGCATATTTAATCGTTTGTGCATAGAGTGGAAACTGAAGCCGCTTTGCAAAACATGGAGGCACCAGCGCGATCACTTGCATTTTTTTTTTCAGTGGAAACAATTTAAAATATTCCGTCATTTTTGCTCATAAAGGTAAGAGTAATACATCATTCGGAACAGTAAAGGATCTACTTTTATTTGTGTGCGCCCATAATATCAACAAAACGCTGCAAACAGTGCTTTTATAAAATAAAGAACACAAACATGATGCGCTTTCTGTCGTCTCAACAGGAGTGCTTCACAAAAATAAACTTTAAAGGGGTCATCGGATGCTAAGTTCACTTTTACATGTTGTTTGAACATTGATGTATGTTGGCAGTGTATGTACAAAGCTACCCTATAATAATAAAAATCCATGCAGTGGTTTTTAATTAATCTGTAAAAATAATATCCCTTTTTTAAGATTGAGCCATTCTCAGATGCTTGTCGTTGTGGCGTCACACCAACAGAGGCCGCTCCCACCATAGTTGATTGACATGAGCGTTTTACCTCAGATCAGCTGTAACAGTCCGCCCTCTTTGTTTCGATGCCGGAGCAGGGATGTCAGTTAGACAAAAATATCTTTTGATTGAGCGATTGAGGTGTTGTGTTGTTGGATGTAATAATGAACATAGTGGTCGTCATTTACTCCCAACATCTGAGCTGCTGAAGATGCAGTAGATTACATTTGTTTATGAAGGGAATGCACCTCCTGATCTACATATATCCGTCTATGTTCGCACAAATCATTCGTAATCCAGCTTCACTTACAACAGAAGTGACTATAAGGCTTTTTTTAATGAATCTTTGCAATCGCCTTTCCTAATAATGTGCTAGTTAGCAAGTTTAGCGGCTAAACGCGGCTAAAGTAAACAGCCTCGTCTTTCCACAAGAGAGGGGCGGGGCGAGCAGAGCTCATTTGCATTTAAAGTAGCCTCGACCAGAATGAGATCATTTTTGCAGAGCTGATTTTGGCATAGTCAAAAGGGTGTTGTTTTACACAACTACTGAGAATTTTTAACCAAAGTATATTATAGACTTTTCATTAAGACCCTAAAGAATCATATCAACTTGTGGAAAATGGGCATCCGATGACCCCTTTAACAAAATAAAACAAATCGAAAACAAAAACTCTTTCATTATGTAATCTGCAAAGATGCTTTTCTCACAGGCACATTCAGGAGGAGATGGCGAGTCAGGATTGGCAACTTTATCCCTGCGACACTAACTCAGAAAAAACTAGTTTATTAATAAATTATTAAAAAATCTCCTTACTATTTTCCCCCAACGCATTCATGGTAATAACTTTTGCCGGTACTTTGCGGCAAGCTTTAGCCTACTACGTGCGGTTGAACGCAGAACTGTTCCAGCTGTGCTGGCACGCTGACACTAAACACCTTCCGAGCCAGTCTCGAAAGTGAAAGTGAAGTCTTATGTTGTTTCCACCAGCACGGAATTTTTTTTTTCATCACCATAACTGGTGGATGTCTAAAATATAAAAGTAAGGAGACGCCTAAAACAGGCCCGAAGCCCAGCCCGCATCTGAAATATGACATTAAAATTGGCCCGAAGCCCGGCCATAAGGCCATAAAAAGGTCAGGGCCCGCCGGGCTCGGGCTGAAATGCAGGGCTCTATCTCAGTGTTCCTATCAATGTTGTATAAGGTTTTTAATGCATAATAGTAACCCTAGAATGCGATCAAACAGTTTGAAATAGCTGGGCTAAGATATATAGCAATTTTTATGACTGTATAAATATGTTAATTTAGTACACATATTATCCTACTGGTCACAATTGTGACCGACCATGAAACACATTTTTACACACACTTTTCCAAAAAAATGTCAAAAAATAGATATTATTTAAAAAAGCGTTGCTAATGACATTTGGATCATTTCGATATTTTCATGTCTGGGAAAAATTTGGAATTAAATGGGTTATAAAGTACATATCCACCTTACTTACTATCAATAAGCAGCAAACTAGACGTTTATTGAGAGAAAACTCTTAGTTAATGTGTTAGTTAATGTGTTCCTTAATCTAAAGTGTTACCAAAATGACTTGTGGCTGGAAACCTTTTATACCTGTTTACAAGACAACACCATATATTTACGTTATAGAGCTTTTTACTCCAGCTTGTTATCTTTATGAGGTGGCAGTGGCACCATTAAACAAAAGACAGCTCTTAGACGGACTAGGCGCTAATGTGCTGCTGGAATAATAGACACATCCCTGAGACGACAAAACAAAACCAGGCATACAGACAGATAACGATGTGTATCTTAGAGAGCTGTATCTTTAATTGCGAAATGCATTACATAAAGCTGTCACATGCATGGCGCACGCAGACCGCAGATACTATTCTGCTATAAGAGCCTCATGTTCTGCTGTGGTCATAGCATCACTAATGAGATGGACTAAGGCGTTGTCATAGTATTGCCATGCCAACCGTTTCCAGCCAGTTGGAGGCCAGCAATCCTTTTTTCCTGTGGCGAGGATGAGTGTAGTGTGGGAGGATGGTGGGCTGAGAGCCGCGTCTGGGGAAAAACACATGAGTGTTTGCTCAACTTACAGACTTATTTTTATCATTCCATTGAGTTGAGCTGAATTGCTCTATTAGCTGTTTGGCATTGTCTGGAGTTCAACATCAAATTCGTCAATGTGATATTGCAAACAGCCCATATTTAGAGCACTTAGTTATGTATGATATCCTTGACGTGAAATAAACAGAATACTCTCTTGCTTATTGTGATTTTGGACATGTTCCCAGATCAGCATTCCTATCAACCAGACCGATTTTACAGATAGGGAAAGGGTTTGGCTCGTTTTAGCACTGCTCATGTGGTTTACCTCTATTTGGCAGTTTAGACTAGGAAGAAGGATGGGCTTTAAGTTTTAGGATAAGGGTTGGAGGTTTTGGAGAGTTTGTTGCTTAAGGCTGGGAAAAGGTTACAAGCCTCAATTTAACACAATGTAATTTTCTGTTCGAAATTACCAAATTGAATACTGAGTGAGTATATCACAAATACGTCTTCCAATAAAACCTGCAAGCAGTATTATAAAGGCCCTCAAACCCAGAGCTACCTCCACCCGAAGGCCTTGGGAAAACAGCAAATGGTGAGCAATATGCATCTAAAGTGGTAAATATGGGAGGATTATGTCATAGTCATTTATATGTGCCAAACTTCCTGGTGGCGCTACGCCTATAACTGAATATTGGCATGTTGTCTTTTATCAAACATGACATTTGTCGCAGATTGAACATGGTAAGTTTAAGTTAGTGACATAAACATGACATATCCTGTTGCCAATAGGTGGTGCTATAATTATAACTGAATATTGGCCTTAGATGTTTTCAGGCTAGGACTTAACAAAAATGTCAAGTTTGGGGCAGATTGGACATTGCTTCTTTTAGTTAGTGTAAAACAGGATATTAATTGTTTCCTACAGGTTGACGCTATAAATTATAACTGAATGTTTGCATGTAGATGTCTTCAGGCCAGGACTGTTACCAAATATCTGAAGTTCGGGCATTGCATGTTTAAGTTAAGGTAAAACAAGTCATTTCCTGTTGCCAGCAGGTGGCACTATGATAATAACAGAATATCTGCCTTTAGATGTGTTCAGGCCAGGATTCTTATCCAACATGTGAAGTTTGTCGGCACCGACAGCCTTGTGGTCAGTGTGCCGACATGTAGCACAACTGTGCTCGCGGCGACCCGAGTGCGATTCCCGTCTTAATGTCCTTTGCCGATCCCACCCCACTCTCTCCACCCAATACTTTCCTGTCTGCTCTCTACTGTCTTATCTAATAAAAAAACCCATAAAACTCCCCAAAAAATATAATTAAAAAAAAAAAAAAAAAAAACGTGAAGTTTGGGGCAGATCGGACATTGTATGGCTAAGTTACAACAACTTCCTTTTCCATGGTGAAACATCAAAATTTGTCAGACCAAAATCAGTCAACGAAAACACAATAAATAATTAAATTTGAAAAATTTAAATGACCAAATATCCACATGCTTCCGGGGGGTGCTACTGTAAAAATTAACGTGGGTACAACTTCCGGTGAGGCAGCAAAAGTAGTATACCAATGGTATCTTGTGTGCTAATTAGCGAAGAGGCTAAGTGTTTATTGGATCATTGTTTACTTTGTAAAATTGCAAACCTTTATGAGAGATTTTGACAACATGCTCAGGGACAACATGTGCTGTTTGAAGTTGCGTTCCCACATTGTCAACTAGTGATGTGACATTTGAACCGTAGCATCGGAGCTGAAGCCTCGATTTGAGGCTTGTGTTGTTAATGTAGAAATCATGTGACCAATGACAAATGAAGCTTCACTTTCTGTCCGGTCATGTGTGTGATTCACTTTGCATGTCGGAATGTTCGGACCCCCAGATCTGACTTAATTACATGTTTAAAGGAGAAGTCCACTTCCAGAACAATTTACAGATAATGTACTCACCCCCTTGTCATCCAAGATGTTCATGTCTTTCTTTCTTCAGTCGTAAAGAAATGATGTTTTTTGAGGAAAACATTTCATTAGTCCATGGTGCCCCGAGTTTGAACTTCCAAAATGCAGTTTAAACGCGGTTTCAAACGATCCCAAATGCGGTTGTAAACGATCTCAGCCGAGGAAGAAGGATCTTATCTAGTGAAATGATAGCTTATTTTTATAAAAATAATACAATTTATATACTTTTTAATGTCAAACACTCGTCTTGTCTTGCTCTGCCTAAACTCTGTGTATTCTGACTCAAGACAGTTAGGGTATGTCAAAAAACTCTGACTGTATTTTTCCCTCAACTTCAAAATCGTCCTATAACGCTGTTTTACAATTTAACATCACAAAGATCTCTAGATTACACTGACCAAATTTGGTGTTGATCTGATTAAATCTCTAGGAGGAGTTTGTTAAACTACAACGCCTGAAAATGGCAAAAACGACACAGAATTTTCAGAGAAAATTCAAAACAACTGACTTCCTGTTGGGTTTCCGATTTTGAGAGTTTGGGTTTCATTTTGATTTTGTGGGGTTTCAAGATTTTTTTGTTTTGTTTTTTTTTTGTAGGTGTTGGTGTGTTACATGTATGGGTGTTACAATACAGGTGCACAAATATGCATTAATTCATGCTTAACTAATTCACAGATAATCACAAGTTGATGTATAACACATTAAGTAATCAATAAATTGTCATTAGTTAAATGTGCCACAATGTATTAGTTCCCTAATAATATATTATATTAACTAATGATGTAAATTCATATGTTAATTACTACAGTGGTCAAAACTATGTACTTCAACCCATTAGCTAGTGATTTGCAAATGTATCACTGTGTTATGACTTTACTTGTTGAGGCACAGAACTATTAACTAATTGTTAAGTAATATGTCACTGTGGTTATGGATTTAGAATTAATTAGTTAGTCATGTGCCTCAACAAGTAAAGTCATAACATTATGAGATCTTTGCAAATAATTCTCTAATGATTAATTAAAGCAGACAACTCAAATTTGAAATGAATAGCTTTAACCCATTGTGGTAATTAACACATGAATTTGCACTGTTAGTTAATAAAATATGTTATTAGGGATTTAATACATTATGACACATTTAACTAATAACAGTTTATTGATTACTTAATCTATAAATCACATAGAATGTTCATTTGTTGTTGATGCAGCAATTATTAATAAATGGTTTAGTTCTTCATGAGTTATATATTAACTTGTGATTATTTGTGTATTAGTTAAGCATGAATTAATGCATATTTGTGCATCCGTATTGTAAAGTGTTACCCATGTATGCGTGTCTACCGAATTTCGTACTTGTACGAGAAACATTTCGTTGAAAGTGTATAGGTGGTGCTATCAAGCAATTTTGTCACACCCACTTTTGAAACTTACTGTATATCAGACATATATCAGTTAATTTTCTACCACTTCTAATGTCTGTAATGTTTCATGTTCTTTCGAGCATGTTTAGGACCTCAAAAATGCGATTCATTTTGGAGAAGAAGAAGAAACGGAGCACCGGGGTGATCAGGTCCAAAAAATATATTCATATAATCCTGACCAATGGTTTTCAAATTGGGGTTTTGACCACGTTCAAGAAGGTGCTTGAGGGGCCATAGAATAATTGAGAGAATTGTTTAACAATTTTTTTTAACCTCTTCTTATTCTATAACAAATGCTAGTGAAAGAAATCAATATGTGATCAGTATGTGAGCTCATTGTGAATTCAGAATGTTGATCAGGTTTCTCAACACTGAAAAAATGTGGATACCGCGGGATTTGTTAGCAGACCGTTTGTGCTGTACAGCTGTGTTCTGGACGCAGCGGCGAACTGTTACACTGGAGAAATGTTGAGCTTCGGAAATGATTGACAAGTAAGTGTAGAAGCTGAAGCTTGTGCATCTGAACACTGCTATAAGAAATGTAATGTCAAGAACAGTAGTTGTTAGCAGCTGATTGCATTGACATATTGCTCTCTGTGTTTCAGGATGTGGCAAGTCATGGGGAAAAAGAAATAGAGGTTAAGAAATGAAACAAGAGTCACGAAAACAACACCAGAATCTGAATGTATCCGTTAAATAGAAATGGCAACACCAGGCTGAAAAACAAAGACACAGTTGAAACTTTTTTTTTTTTTGAAATACAAACTTCTACATGATGTTTGTGACACAACTGGCCAATATTAGACAAATTGTGGAGTGAACTCACACTAAACTAACAGAATGAGTGATGAGCTCACAGTATGAGCACACAGTGAGGGTGCTGTGAGTTGACAGTTTTAGCTTACTGTGACCTCACATTGGGACCACATCATGAGTATCCTGGTGAGATCACTGTGAGATCAAATTGTTGACTGGGCTGGATAATGATTTTGCACACCTATAAATAACCTGGAGGTGAAACACGTCTTTGCATTGGCTTGGCACCAAAAACATGTGGCAAGCAAATTGCTGTCCTGTCAATAATTCAGCTGCTCTGGTATTAAAAGATCTATTATTCAAGAGGAAGCAAAAGCTGGCTGAAAGAGTTGTAAATTAGTCTTGCAAATCAAATACGGGTGCCTTTCATCGTAAAGACCAAGACGGGACACCTGTTTATTCATTAATGCTGAAATCACCTGTTACTGAATAGGACACCTTTAACGCTTTGATCTAAATGCATTGAATTGCAATAAAGGTTTCTTGATACTCTGTATTTGGTGGTAGGCACCTCACGCTAACTGCATGAAGCTCAATATAATGATTTTGACGTGGTGTTACGAATCGTTAAACTTCAAAGCTTCGGTTTCTATTAAATAATGAAGGACAATTGCATAACCGTCTGAAGGCCCTGCTCATATAACTGCTAATACATCACCACCTTGTGGTAACCAGAGGAGTCACATTACCAGCCTTCCACAGTGAGCTGAAAATACGTGATTTTGCAAATACTGTATGATTTCGTACCTGTGTTCGGTGAGCAGAATATAGAGGTGTTTCATAAGGCAAGCATCACTAACTATTGCTAGTAGAAAGCAATAATTCGTTTTCATAGGTATTTTAAATTGTTTTAATTTCGTGAAGCTTCCACATTTACTTTACAACATCTCAGAAGGTAATATCGTACATTTTACCTTTCCTAAAATAAATCGTTCCTTGCTAAACAAAGTGACGAAATCGACACCCACTCCGTATGCTTCGTAAATGAATCATTCTTTTGAGCCGACTCTTTTTTACGAACCGTTGAATCGTTTCACTTCACTGAACGATTCATACACGTATATGATTCGATTGCAGCTGTTACCGGGTCAACGTACTAATTTAATGATTCAGTTAACGAGTCATTAATGGGAGTAATGTGATTCAGTGCTTAATTTTTTTTGCTAACGCCAAATTTGATTGTTAATTGTAGGCTAAAGCTGTATGTGAACCAAATCTGCTGTAAATAGTTTAGCAATGTAGGATAATCATGTATATTTATAACCAAGTAAATGGATAAGTTTTTGAATCTGAAGATCACAATAGCTAAATTGTGCTTAATTTGTCTTCCAGGAAACATGGACGTATCTTCTATTGTTTTCCGAAGGGCAGTACTAAATGGAAAAAAATATGTGTTTCAACAAAAATTTGGATATTTTTATCATGTTCAAAAGTTTTCACCCCTGGCTCTTAATGCATTGTGTTTCCTTCTGGAGCATCAGTGAATGTTTGAACCTTTTTTTAGTAGTTGTGTTTGAGTCCCTCAGTTGTCCTCAGTGTGAAAAGATGGATCTCAAAATCATACAGTCACTGCTGGAAAGGGTTCATATATGCAAAAGATGCTGGAAAACTGAAGAATCTGCAGGACCTGGATGATTTTTCTGAAGAACAGTGCTCGGTTTAACTGTTCAGAACAAACAAGGGACCAATTACCAACCATCACAAAACAAACAAAAAACAGTCATAGATCATCCAGGTAGCCATTAAAAACCAAGACATTTATTAAAAGTTTTATTAATTTCAGCTATTTTTTGTCTTGTGGACTATATTTATATAAAATATCTTACTCAGGACAGTACTAAATAAAAAAAATAACATGCGTTTTGTAGGATTTTTCTTAGTTTCTTAAAATTATTCACATTTTCACAGATACTGCAAGGGGTTCCCAAACTTTCACATGCCACTGTATATATTTTATACTGTCTATATTTATATATGATTATATAGCTGAAATCGTGAAGCTTATTGAGAGGTGTTTATTACCGAAGTACTGGACTTTTTTACCTTGAGGGTATATTGTACAGTAAAAGTCACAAATTTGAGCCATACAGAGATGAAAATATGATTTGATGGCCTCCTTTGACTTTTGCTAGTGAGAAACCTCTTAAACTAAACTACTAGCAACCACCCAGAACACCCAGGTAGAGGTGATTTTGTTCACTCAAGCACCACTTGCATATTTTCCTCACAAAGACTTTATTTTATGCATTATGTTCCTTTCCAGCTATGAAAAACTGGTCCAAGGCTAATGCAGGAAAACATTAACTCTCGTCCTTGATTAAATGATGTGAACGCTTCCATAAATAGTACTCAAGGCGGGAGATTCTGATGCTTTAATCTAATGCTAGTTACAAGATATCACCCAGCAGAAATGTACGTTGCTTCCTGCAGTCCTACTGAACAAAGGCCATGCCAGATATTACATAAGATGCAAGTTACTAATTAAGTGTGGAAGAATCGTATAATTACAGTGGGGAGCTCTTGCGTGTTTTACAGGCGTTTACAAAAATGTATCTTATGTGATTTCAGTAGAAAAGAGGACAGTAGTAAAAATTAGCACTGAACGCACCATAGGGGTTTGTTCTCGAACTGTAATTGACCGTGTTGTTGGAGGCCCTAAAGCGGCGAGCTCTTTAGCTCTCAGTAAATGATTGTGGCAGGGAGAGGGGCTGCATGGTGGTACTTTACTCATGCCAGCACACATCAAACAGACACTTTGCCCTGCAGCTCAGCTTGATACCAGAAGATAAATCCAAGCTTATCCTTCTGTCTGCACATAGAAAGCGATCCGTCCGCTTTCAAAGTCCAGAAAGACTCCTAACCACCGCAGGTGGCTGTGAAGGGCAGCCACGTACAAACGGCCTTCCCTCAAGCTGATAATCCAAACTCTGACTTGACTTTGGCGCCTAATGCGTTTTCTAACACGGTATATAAAGAATTTCACCTCGGGGATCAATAACGCTTTTCTGTTTGCTTATTTTGCTGTCAATATGAATGATATTTCATTCTTTTTTATTTCGCCTGCATACGTGAAGAATGAACAAGCGTTTATTGATTTCAGTTGTGATGCCTGAAACAATATTGGCATGTCAGTGAAATTAAATCCTGTCATAGTTTAATATTTTATTAAGCTTTCTCTAAAGCAATACTTTCTTGGACACACTTCTAGGCAGCCAATTAATCCATATCAGATTCTTCCAGCTGAGGGAGCTGTCTCAATTTGTAAGAAGACTGTCAAATTGTCTTGAGAGATTTTTTGTTATTTAATAACTTTAATAACGGTGCAGCAGTGATTTTAGTGGAATTTCTCTTCAGTTTCACACAGGTGTCCTGACAGAGTAACCACAGGTGAAATTCATTACATTCACTATGATCCACTAACGTTTGACAATCAGAAAGTGTCACATGTGTTTTGTACTTTTTGCCTTTATTAGACAGGAAAATGAAGAAACCAACAGAGATGGAGAACATATATTGTATATAGCATTGTGTTGTATATGCAGTATATTGAGAGCAGTGCACTGCGGGCCACAACACACCTATATGATTCATAGTATTAACTGAATTTTATATTTAATTTTTGGTAAGTATAAATAGTGATAGAGGCTATTTAAATGAATGCAGATAGCAATTAGATGCTATTTACACTAAGTAAAAATAGCATATTTTCTTAGCGATGGATGCTATTTACACTAAGAGAAAATAGTAATGGATTCTAATTACACTAAGAGAAAACAGTAGGATTTTTTTGCTATTTATACTTCTTACTGGCAATAGTGGCAATTATCTGCACTTAAGTATTGCAGTACATTATAAAACAGTAGGCAATAATAACTTATTGAGTGTAGATTATAATTTTAATTCAAACTATTAAATGGAAACCACCTTATTGGGACAATAAAGCCCTCCCCACACCTACCTTAACCCTACCTAATACTTTATTTCCAACTTTTTGGTTATTTCTTTCATTTTTATTGAAAATAAATGCATTTCTGATGTGATAGGAGATTTGAAAAGTGGGGGAAAAAACTTCGGCAACAGGCAGACTTGAACCCGGGTCAATCGCGTCAAAAAGTGTACGACACACGTTTTACTATCTACTCCACTTACTTGACATTTGTCTTTTGTAATGTTGACTAGCCCAATCACATGTAGGTGGGCGGAGTTAGTTTAAATAGCCTCTACCAACAAGGCGGGCAGTTTGCACTAATGTAAATTTACTAATGTAAATAGACACTCTGTCTGTTTTTTTTTTTTTGAAAGTCTGTATTTAAAAATATATTTATTTTATGTTTTCTTTGTAAATCATGAAACTTTTTGTTAAATAAATAAATAAATTCCATGTCACTACCAAAACAGTGTATGTTTTAGTCCACTGGCTGAGACTGATTTTAACTACACCCCTTTTCATTTATGATCAGAAAATATGTATGTGTCTCATAGCTACATGGTGAGTAGATTTTGAGGTAAAAGTGTTCTAAAGTCTGAAAATCTACCAAACCACTTTTTCTGCAATTAAGCACACTTTTTTTGGGGTGCTACTCCATGACATTTCGTTTTTGTGTGTGTACAATTGTTCTGAAATGTGTTAGGTAAAATGCTGATCAGCATTTTTGAGCTGGGTTCAGAAATATCTCAAATTATCACTAGTGAAACAGTCACAAACGAAACATTTGGTGAAGTTTTGGTAGTGACAGTAAAACTGTTCAGAACCGTGCTAGCTAACCATGTGCTGATTAGCATCTTTGAGCTAGGTTCAAAAGTATTTAATAAAAGAGACACACAATCCTTTATTTGGGGAAAATTGGCATTTTCAGGCAGTAATGCAATTTTTTAAATATTTTAGTATGTTTTAGTGTTTTAGTATTTGGGTTAAAATTCTGATGTGGCTGCTACCAAAGCATTACTGTCACTACCGAAAACGTGCAGTCACGACCGAAACATGGGATGTTTTTTAGAAATAAAGTATACTGAATTATCAACTAAGACGTTATAGATAGTGTTTGGTTCAATGTATATTCAACCTACTTAATCCTTAACTTGAAATCAGTGTGATCAACTTTATGCCTTTTACAAAGAAAGACTGGATTTAAAATACAACAAATCTCATAAATTACACAAGATTTATCAATGAAAAGTTTTAATTAAAAAGGAAAACATATATTTACAAGGTAGATGTATACAAAACATTAATAAGTCAGTATAACCTTTCTTATTAAATTATACATTGCTGGGCCTTTCCGTGTCAAATCAACCAAATTTCAGAAACTTCGCCAGCTCAAATTTTTGATTTTGCTAATATTTTTTCTAAAGAAAGACAGACATGTATAATGATGAAAGCCAAAATATTAAGTGTCATGGATGAATATTTACTGAGTAATCCACTATTTTATAAAGGGAGGTCAAAATGGCAATTTTCACTTTAGATTCAGAGTCAAGTTACAGGGGGGTAAAAATGACTTCAGAAAGATGCCAGCATCATTATCTTACTTTTACACAGAGATTGTTAGCTCTATTAGTAAAATCTGTTGACTTTAGCAATCTTTGTTGCATTATTTGCCAGTGGTCACCATTCAAAAATGGGAAAACAACAAGTTTTTCTCCAAAGTTTGGATCCCTGTAACTCAAGAAGTATAGATGTTTAAAGATGTTTTAATGCCCTTTTAGATATTGGGTCTTAACAAACTTTCCTTTTGGCATCTTCATCCTTCATCCCGTATGGTTCGGTTCCAGAGATAATGGAATTTCAATATGGCTCCAGGAATTCAAATGTACACATTTTCAGTGGTCAAAAACCAAATGTGGGTCAGGTTGAAAAAATATGATACTTCTTTTCTTTTAAAGAGCAATGTCTAAAGAACAAATAGTGTTGAAACTAGAGATGTATCTTGTTTCTTTCTGTTAAAGGGTTCATCGGATGCTAAATTTACTTTTACACACTGTTTGAACATTAATGTGTGTTGGCAGTGTATGTACAAATCTACCCTGTAATGGTGAAAATCTAAACAGTGGTTTTTAATTAATCTGTAAAAATAATATCCCCTTTTTCAAATCAAGCCATTCTCAGGTGCCTGTCGTTGTTGCGTCACACCCACAGAGGCCGCTCCCACGATAGCTGATTGACATGAGCGATTTACCTGAGATCAGTTGTAACAGACCAACCTCCATGTTTTGATGCCGGAGCAGGGATGTAAGTTAGACAAGAATTGAGGGATCGAGGTGTTGTTCCTGGATGTAATAATGAACGTAGTGGTCATCATTTACTCCCGACATCTGAGCTGCTGAAGATGCAGTGGATTACATTTGTTTGTGAAGGAAATGTGCCTCCCGATCTACATATATCCGTCTATGTTCGCGCAAATCGCTCGTGATCTTCACTTACAGCAGAAGTGAGTACAAGGTGTTTTTATGAATCTTTGCGATCGCCTTTCCTATTAATGTGCTAGTTAGCAAGTTTAGCGGCTAAATTTGGCTAAAGTGAACAGGCTCATCAATCAACAGAGAGAAGAGAGGGGTGGGGCGAGCAGAGCTCATTTGCATTTAAAGCAGCCTCGACCAGAATGAGATGATTTTTGCAGAGCTGATTTTGACAAGGTAAAAAGTGTGTTGTTTTACACAACCATTGAGAATTTTTAACCAAAGTATATTATAGACTTTTCATTAAGACCTTAAAGAATCATATCAACTTGTGGAAAATGGGCATCTGATGACCCCTTTAAGACAACTGCATTAAACAAACCTGTCTGAGTGCCATAAATATTCTTATTCCGAAGTTTGCGTGCCTATAACTCAAGAAGTATTAAAGATATCAAAATATGATTTTAGATTCTAGTTCTTCATGATGCAATTATAATTTCAACATTATTTCTTCTTTGTGTCTTTAAATAAAATAAGTATCAGCTTTATACAGAGTGACCTACATTTGGTTTTCGACCACTGAAAATGGGTAACAGTCAGCAATCTGGACATGGAGCCTCACTGAGATCCCCATATCTCTGGGACTGAATGATGTAGGGCCTTGGAAATTTCAAAAGAAAAGTTTATTAACAACTAGAATCTAAAATTATATTGCAATATCTTTAATACTTCTTGAGTTATAGGAAAGCAAACTTTGCAAAACGAAGATTTATGCACTCAGACTGGTATGTTTAATGCTGTTGTTTTGACAGAAAGAAACAAAATACATCTCTAGTTTCAACATTATTTGTTCTTCAGACATTCCTCTTTAAAAGAAAAGTACCCACATTTAGTTTTTGACCACTGAAAATTTGTACATTTGAACGATTTACTCCTGGAGCCATATTGAAACTCCAACATCTCTGAAACCGAATCTCATAGGGCATTAAAAATAAAGATGCCAAAAGGAAAGTTTGTTAAGACCCAGTATCTAAAAGGGCATTAATATATCTTTAATATTTCTTGAGTTACAGGCATGCAAACTTTGGAGAAAAATGTGAAAAGTGCTATTTCCCCATTTCTGAAAGGTCACCACTGGCACATAATGCAACAAAGATTGCTAAAGTCAACAGATTTTACTAATAGAACTATTAATCTCTAAGTAAAAATAATATAAAGATGCTGCCATCTGTCTGAAGTCATTTTTACTCCCCTGTAACCTGACTCTGACTCTAAGGTGAAAATTGCTGTTTTGACCTACTTCTACAAAATAGTGGATTACTCAGTAAATATTTGTCAACGACATTTAATATTTTGGCTTTCATCACTATACATGTCTGTCTTTCTTCAGAACAAATATTAGCAAAACCAAAAAATTTGAGCCAGGGACCTCTGGCTGAGTTGACACGGAATGACTGCTGTGTTTCGGAAGTTCGAAAATATTCCAAAATTTCTGAAAATACAAAATGAGAATTAACTGCACAATTACTAGACATGTGCACCTTGATTATAATACAATTAGCATAAATACATAATGTGTGGAAAAAGACTTCAATTCAAAACAACCAATTCTGTAGAATGGCCCATATAGATCAAATAACCAACTGTTCTCATATTTATACAGTTAAAGTTAACTAAACTAACTTACTGATCTTCTATAGCTGCTGCTTCTTCTCTATGACCACATTTCTAGCTATGACCACCAAATTCAGCTCAGACCTTCAGACTCAGGCTGCTATATTGTTTCTAACTAATCAGACTACATTAATCTAGGAACATGCTAAAACATGCAAGAAACATACTAGCAACATGTTAAATCATGCCAGCAATGTTCTAAACCATGATAGGAACTTGTTAAATCACTCTAGCAGCATGCTAAAACATGATAGGAATGGGTTAAACATACTAGAAACAAGCTAGCAATGTACAAAACTTGGTATAAGACTATTTTATAGACTTCCTCTGATGTAGTAAAACCTTTAAACTTCAAGCTTTTCAAAGTTATTTTGAACTGTCAGACCTGGCTTTGTCAAGCCAACATCAAAGTTTGTCATCAAACTTTACTCATCTATTCTAACTATAAGTTGTATGCTAGATAACACTGATTCACCTAGCTTTTCGTTACGAATAGTTCTTGAATCAGTTCAGATGGCTTAATGGTTTCTTTCCTAGTCATTGCAACACAGTTTTTTCAGATGCAATGTTTTTTTTTTCTTTCTGTGGGTTTGTAAAGGTGTGGTCCATCTGCTCAAACTGACTCCATTGTGCTTTGTGTTTCTTAACTGGCTACAACCTTCTTAAACAGACTTTCCTTATGTCCTAAAAATCAGTCATAGAGCTTTTTGATTCGTCATAAATATTGAATCACATCATACTGTTGTCCAAAACTCGAAAGCTCCACTTGGCAGTCCTTTATCTGTGCTGAGCAGGACCAGCTTTCCCATAGCATTACAATCTCTGAGTGGCTCCAGATCACCTTCAGTGGAAAAGCCTGCTTATCAACACACTCTCCAGCCACTTGGTCATTCCACTTCTTCTCTCAACCCCTGATTTCTCCTCTTGACCCTGAGTGTTAATGCTTATGCTATCAAGAGCAGATTACAGGCCTGACAGCTAATGAAGCGTCACAAGGAATTCAGAAAGAAATTCTCTGAATGATACAAGAGGTTTTCTTTGTGCTCCTCGAGTGTCAACACACAGCAGCAGTCACATGTTTGTCTTTTAGTTGTCGATCAGGTCACAAAATTAGGTCAGGAAAAAAAATGACAGAATTATTACCAATGAAACTTTTGTTGTGGTGCGTAGCCTAACTTTTCTTTCATAGACCTTAAAGTGTTTAATAGCTGCATTAACTACTATTTTTCTACAGTTTATTTTCTTTGAAAATTGCATGTATTCTTTGTCTTTGTCTTTTGACTACATGGCTTTGGTTTTGGTGTTGGTTTTCAGCTTATGGTCTGACAAAAACACAATCTACTTTCAGCATATCTTAAAAGTGAGTCTACAAGGGATAGATAGTCTTGCTATGGTCGTAACTCCAACTTAAATTTATGTAGAGATCCTGATTTACAATTTTTGAGAAAAACACGCTCTCACCGAATCATGTAATGCGTGTTACAGACACTAGAGGGCGGCACTAGAGCGTGTTTCCATCACTATCATTTCTGAACAGGTGACATTTACAGGCGAATTGAATCTAGAAGCGACGAAGACCCTGTTTGTGTGATAAACTTATGATGTACAGTAGTGTATTATAAAAACCATTAAATAATACATAAAGTCAGATTATCTCTCTCTTTTTAATGTTTGGGGGATTGTGTGTGTGCGTGAATACATACATACAAGAATACATACGAAGCAAATCTAGCAGTTTTTCTCATTTCTAATTGGTAGCACGATCATTTTAAAATATCTTAAGTAATGTGTTGATACCACTGATATTCAAAAGCTGGGGGTCTTTTTTTTTCTTTCTTTCTTTTTTTTCTTTTTTTTTAAGAAATGAATACTTTTGGTTAATTCACCCAAAAATGAAAATTCTGTCATTAATTACTCACCCTCATGTTGTTCCAAATCCGTATGTTCAGATATTTTTAATGAAATCCGAGAGGTCTCTGACTCTCCCATTGACAGCAAGGCTGTAGTCCATGCGACATCAGTGGTGCAGCTGTAATTTTACGAAGCTACGAGAATACTTTTTGTGCGCAAAGAAAATAAAAATAACGACTTTATTCCACAAACTCTACTGTGTCAGTTTTCGACACGCGTTCAAAAGAGTACGTTACCACGACGCGCATGCGTGTGGCGGCGCCTGCGCCGACCCAGATCCAGCATTATGACGTTGAACCAAAGACTATCCACCTTATTTTTCCCATTAGAGTGGGTGCAGCCATTTGTACATTTTTTTGTGTCTGGCTTCCGGTCTCATCCACTTCCAGCTATTTTTAGCTGCACAAAAAGCACGTTTTGCTGCTTAATATTGCAAACTGGTGTGTCTTACCATATTACTTGAATGTATTATCTTAATTATGAACACGTTTGTAGTGCAAACTGCTTTACCATTTACTGCACTTCGATATTCTTCTCGTTATTTCCCAATGGTGGATTATGAACCGGACGTCTAACACATTACCAGAAAATATGGTGGTATTGGATAGAATACCCAATACCTGTCACTCGTATAGTTTTAAATGGGGAAAGATGGCCTCAAAGCCCCGCCTTCATAATGAAAGAGCCAGTATTGATTAGTGAAGTCAGCGCGTCACTGCAGCTGCAGTTAAAAGTCCCGATTGCTATAGATTAGAAACAATCAGCATTCTGTGACTTGTGCTTAGTACTGCACATGTGCACTGGCTGATCTAGCCTGAAAAATAAACTTTCTTAAAATGCTATTGGAGTATAAGGAACAATATTTATGAAGAAATTCTTGTCAGATTTCGCTGGTGATTTCAAATATGAAATTTAATCATAAGCTTGGTGAACAGTTTTGGAGAATTTGATGTTTCCCCATTCAAAGAGATAGGAGGCTGCACTTGCCTGCCTGAGAGGCGTTTCAAAGATGGCCGCCGAGTGAAATGGCTTGCCTAAAGGGACTTTGCGTTGAACACCTGCGTTGTGCCTTGTTTACATTCGGAGAAAGACGCACGCTGTATGAAAGTGCCGCCACACACGCATGCGTCAGGTTACTCTTGTGAACGTAGAGACGCACAGTAGAGACGAAACTGTGGAATAAAGTCGTTATTTTTGTTTTCATTGTGCAAAAAAGCATTTTCGTAGCTTCGTAAAATTACAGTTGAACCACTGATGTTGCATGGACTACTTTGTCAGTCATCTTGGCACTTTTCTGAGCCTTGAATGTGGTGGTACCCTTGCTGTCAATGGGAGAGTCAGAGACCTCTCGGATTTCATCAAAAATATCTTAACTTACGGATTTGGAACAACATGAGGGTGAGTAATTAATGACAGAATTTTCATTTTTGGGTGAATTAACCCTTTAATGAATTTTACTTTATTATTTTGTACAAAAGTAATGGTATAGACAAAAACAAAATCATATTTTCTGATTTTTTCTCAAAGAATGTCAGTTTCCACACAAATATGAGCCATTAAAAAAAAATAAAAAAGGAGCAGTAGAACAGTTTTCAACGTTGATGATCATATGTTTCTGGAGCAGCAGATCAGAATAGGCTGATGATACACGGGCCAACTTTTTGAGCCATTTTGACAGGCAACATTTTTTGAGCAATGTTGCTTGGGCACTAACAGTAACAAATTTATATCTGGATAATTTAGGTTGGTCGTAGGCCCTGTGTCTCACCTGGTTGCCTGTTGACGGCAGCATTTACCAAAGTTGCCCATTGTATCATCAGCCTTAGACTGATTTCTGAAGGATCATGTGACACTGAAGACTGGCGTAATGATGCTGAAAATTCAGCTTTACATCACAGAAAAAAAATTGTTTCACAATATATTCACATATAAAACAGCTAATATTTTACAATACTAATGTTTTTACTGTAATTTTGTCTAAATAAATGCAGTCAGGGTGAGCATAAGATTTTTTTTTTTTTTTTACTGTCCCCAAGCATTTGTGAATACTTGTTACTTAGCTGTCCTATTACTCTTATTATGAGCCAGGAACCGAAGATGCAGTGGCACCTATTGTATCTGCTGCATCTAAACTGTCAACATAGCAAATTTGGAGTCTTTAACTCAATCCCTCCAGCTCCACCAACTGTCCAAAGTTGCACTCATGTTTATGCTAATAACTTTGGTAAAATTTAAACTGTAAGTTTTTATTTCTCTGGTTCCTTGGAGTCGAATAGATGCCAAAATGTTAAATTCTACCGGTCAAGAGTTATCTCAAATTTGAATAGTTTAAAGACCTACTTTTTCAAACTCGTCCTAGATCAGGAGTTCTCAACTCTGGCCCGTGAGATCCATTTTCCTGCAGAGTTCAACTCCAACCATAATCAAACACACCTGAACAAGTTCATCAAGGTCTTTGGGATCACTGGAAAGTAACAGGCAGGTGAGTTTGGTCAAGGCTGGAGCCAAACTCTACAGGGAAATGGATCTCATGGGCCAAAGTTGAGAACCCCCGTCCTAGACTGTTTGTCTGATTTTTACCAAAATTGGCATTAACGCATGAACAAAAATGGATGTGAGGCTATATCTCTGCAACGGTTTGGCGTATTGAGAGCACATTTGGTGTGTGTTATAATAAGCATGACCTGAGGCTACCTGTAGAGTTTCTGTGCAGTGCCACCTAGTGGTCACGAGATATGAACAATGGCTGTTTTTGCTTTTAACTTCTGAATGGTTTGGCCATTTACAAAAATCACAGAACTGGTCTTTTTAGATTCGATGCAGCATTCCAAGTCAAACCATACCCAATTTGCCCACGTCAGCCAATTTGGGCATCGGCCATTTTGAATTTAGTCGTAAATTGCAATATTTTATGAACACATTGGCATATCCTTACGAAACTGGGTATGTGTCTTTGACACCATGATTTGACAGCGAACTGCATCTGAGTCTGTATCTCTGCAAAGCTTTGGCATATTGTCACCTCACACTGACCACGCCACATCAATTTGGTAACAATGCCACCTACTGGTCAAAAGTGATAAACCATTCATTAACCATAATGAAATTTCCAAAAATGCTAATAACTTATATTAGCATTACATTAGCCTATTGTAACTGGTCTCAAAATATTCCTTGGGTCATGCCGAGAAAATAAATGTCAATATTGCCATTGTCAGCCATAATTAAAGTCCGCTATTTTGATATCTGTTGAAAACCTACACTGCCTTCCAAAAGTTTGGAAACGCCCCTGGCAAAGTGTGGTTTTGGACAATATCAGCATAAATCCTTCTTTTTTTTTTTGGTGTAAATACATAAAAGTAACTTGACATTATCATTAAAGACCAGCAATAATAATTTTCACTTTGATTTCATAATAATGGCAATATATACATGTCAAAGTCAAACATGCCCCTTTGCCAGCGGTGATGCCTGGTTACTGGTTTAAACTTGGTCCTGGTTTTTAAAATATTTTTGGCTCAGCACACCTTAATAGCTTCAACAATTGATTGACAATTAAGTTTAGAATACAATGAATTTAGGCCCCGATTTTGCAGAGCTGTAACAGCTGCTAACGGTAGATATTTTGATGAATTAAAAATTACATTTTTTTCTATGTATAAATTGTTTATGTAATAAAATATGTTTTCGTAGTTTGTGTTGTCCCTTATCAGTGCAACATTTTTTTACAAATTAAAAAGGATCCATGCCAATATTGTCCAAAACCCCACTTTTCTAGGGCATTTCCAAACTTTTGGATGCCAAAATGACTCTAAGGTTGTATCTATGCAAGGCTTTGACATATTGACACCAAACTTTGTATGTGCCATTGTCACCTCACACTGAACACACCACACTGGTTTGATAATAATGCCACCGATTGGTCAAAAGTAATGAACCATGAAATCGAATTACTAGTTTTTTTTCAACCATTTTTGACTAAAATCACCTTAAAATGGGTTTAATTACTCATTGCTACAGTTGGTCTGATACTCCATGTCATGCTTAGCTCCTCATTTTGCCATTATATATTTGAAAGGATATTTAAGAGGAGTTTAGAAATTGTGCCACCATTAAGAGAATAACTATCTAGGCCTATCTATGAAGAAAACACTCAACACACTCCAAGCAAATCTTTGTTTAAAATCGCTTTTATTTCAAGATTTTTAAACTCATACAGATCGTAAGGCATCTGCACAAAGAACAGTTTCTGCAGAGGTTTAAAAAAATCCTTTCCCTCAGATGGTGGACGGGTTTCAAACCAGGTTTGATATAGTTGTTTTTTTTTTGGTGTTTTCCCCCTTCCCCCCCCTCCTTATGTTTTAATTTCTCAATAATCTTAAATTACAGCTATTATATAATTTCATACTCTTGATTTCTTACAGCAGTCAGACGACGTGAGAGCAATGACAGAGAAAAAGAGTGTTTAAAATCCATTAAATATGTACATAGAGGCTTCACATCACACGCACACACATGGCAGGCTAAACAGTACTATGAGGGGAGCAGACCACATCCACATGATGTGTTGATGCATCTATTTACAGGTCCCTATACTTACTACACGATGACACTAGCTTCTCTCGTATGGCGTCGGAGGAGAAAGTATGCGTTTTTTTACCTTTGAGTTTTATTTTCATTGGATTGTTTTATGATAAATGGGTGAATCATGAAGAGCAGTTAGTCCTAAAACCTTCATTAACCTTCACACACGCGCACTTTTCCCATCCCTGACCCGTTCTTAACGCAGGGCCAGTGAAGGTCTGTGTGCATCCGACTAGTTTTGAACTTCACCCTAGACGTACTGCGCTTGACACGTAAAGGCCCTGATTAAACTGGTAGGACGCCACATAGGGGACAAGGTGTGTGTGATATGGACGTGATGAACGTGAGAAGGGTTTGCGTGAGAGGAACTGACATCGTGCGTCTCCGGTGAACGATCTAGGCTACTTGGACACTTTGACGCGGAAGATGACGCGGCCCAAGAACTTGTCGCGGTCGTCGCTGTTGAGCAGGTCCGAACCCTCCACCCTGCACTCGATGGTGAGCTCAGTGTTAAAATCTTCCTCGGTGGTCAGCAGCAGTTTCACAGCTACAACCGGCTGGACGTAGTTTGCCTAATGGAGAAAAGAACCGAGAAAAGACAGCCGAAATGGCAAAAAATAAGAGAAATATAATAGACTATGCAACAATAAAGTATGGACACAGCAATATAAAAATGGTCAGATGCAGATGTAGATACTAATGATAAATATAAATATTGTTTTTTTTATTATTATTATTATTTTTTAAATTATTTAAAAACAAGCCCTGACTTAATCTTCTCTCATTAAAGGTGCAATCAGACCAATGCAAATCAATTATAAAAATTATCTATATTTTAATTCCATATTTTCTATGCTAATAAAATTCTATATTACACTTTAAATTATATATTTTTAAACATTTTAAACATCTTATCTTTTTAAGCATTTTATATAAGCTTATATGTTTTCTATACATCCAAAATACATAATTTGTTTTAAAATATACATTAAAATATAGTGTATTAAATGTTTTGATATTATATATAGCATATTTTGTACAAATTTTATATACACACACACACAGATATATACATACATT
>JAHKKF010468432.1:0-12176 GCA_019740295.1 Labeo calbasu | reverse complement strand
AATGATGGAGAGATCAGATCTCTGTTTGCACAAGGAGTCTGACAACAGCCTGTGCTCCATACAAAAATCTCACTGGATTATTATAATTAATGGCAAATGATTGATATTTCCTACTGACACACTACAGCAAAAGACTGACTTTAACTGACTTTAAACTATTTTTTAGCTGATGAAAATACTAGTGGCCTAAGACTTTTGCACAGTACTGTATATATATATACTTAGAACATTACAAAAGAAATTTACAAATACACCATCGCATCTGAAAAATATTTTATAGTTTTAAAATCAAAGTCAGGTATTACATACTTCAAACTTAACCAAGCATAGAGGTCATCCCAGAATTTGCTATATAAAACATATGTTCCGATGACATGTCTGCTTCACGAAAGGTGCGTTCGTTAAGATTACACAAACCTTACCAATATGATTTATCACCATAAACAAAATTATGCCTAATTTTAGGGCTGCATTGCACTGTGATATTACTCTCACACATACAAATACACAAATTCACAAGTGCACAAAATTTGTCACTAATCAAAAACTAGAGGTGAACAGATTCTAACTTAAATGCCTCTGATTGGCCACTGGCCAATTTTGACAGTATCAGATGGAGCCCCATGTCCACCTCCGAATGCAGGTAATGTCTGTCATGAGCATTTGTGAAATTTAAAAATGTTCTAAAAAATAGTCGCCATTTCTGTTTGGAAATCTTCCTTGCGTGGGTTGTGCACCGGCACAGCTTCACCGCGGATGAATCTGGTGTGGATCCTGTACTTAGGAATCACAGATTCTAGCCTAGTACGTCTTAGAATATATCACCCAAATAAGAATTTTCACTGGATATTGTTATCTGAACATGTAAGTAACAAGTCTGACACTATTGTTCTGACCAACTAAAGAAAAAAGCATTACAATAAATTGTGCTACCAGTCTAGCTCATATCACATCAAACCCTGCAAACTATTATTGCTGTTACACTTTGTTCTCAAATTGTTAATGTTAATAACATCAGCATTGCATGACTACATGTATATAGTGTGTATTAGCATGTAGCCTAGATTTCAGTTTCTACAGCGTGAATGCACGTTAATTTAATTTCTGTCACATGTGTTTCATAAACGCATAATCCTTTCTGGATTACAATCCCCTATCAAATTGATATATTTAATTAGTCCAGCTACTGTGAGAAAAGGCTATAAACGATCCAGCACCTGCAGCATCCTCATATGCAATTTCCTGCGAAAACCAACCTGTACCACTCAAATTAGAAAACATTATTATAAGCTAACCGTTGTGAGTGTAGATAAATTGTACTTATTTAATAATCATTTACCAATGCAAATATTGATTTCGGAGCTTTTTAACCAAAAAAAAGTTACGGACCGCAGCTTTAAAGGAGAAGTCCACTTCCAGAACAAAAATTTACAGATAATGTACTCAAACCCTTGTCATCCAAGATGTTCATGGCTTGCTTTCTTTAGAAATGTTTTTTGAGAAAAACATTTCAAGATTTTTCTCCATATAATGGACTGCTATGGTGGCCTAAGTTTGCACTTCCAAAATGCAGTTTAAATGTGACTTCAAACGATCCCAGCTGAGAAAGAAGGGTCTTATCTAGCAAAACGGTTGATTATTTTCATAAAAATAACACAATTTAAGTCTTTCTCTGATTCTTTTTTCCGTTTCATGACAGTTAGTGTATGTCGAAAAACTCCCATCTCATGTTCCACCTCATGTTCCACCTCAACTTCAAAATCATCCTATATCACTGTTTTAACCTTTACATGTTCACTTTGCAATGACTGGGTCGGTACTTCTGCAGCGATGTAGGATGATTGAAATGATTTTTTAAGTTGAGGGAGAAAATACGATTGGAGTTTTTTGACATACCCTAACTGTCTTGAGTCAGAATACACAGACTACAGGCAGAGCAAGACAAGACAAGCATTTGAGATTAAAAAGTATTTAAATTGTATTTTTTAAAATTAAAATAACTGATCGTTTCGCTAGATAAGACCCTTCTTCCTTGGCTGGGATCGTTTACAACTGCATTTGGGATTGTTTGAAGCTGCAATTTAACCTGCATTTTGGAAGTTCAAACTCGGGGCACCATATCAGTCCATTATATGAAGAAAAGTCCTCAAAAAACATTTAAAAAAACATTATCTGTAAATTTTTGTTTTGGAAGTGGACTTCTCCTTTGATACTTTAGCTATCCTATATTAACTTTTTCTTTCTTTCTTCCTTGTGTTATTTCTTTCTTTCTTTATGCATACACTGCTGGCTGTATTAAAATAAACTAAATAAAATACACAAAGAACTAAAAATCCTATGTTTAGCAACAACCAAACATGGACTAATAGTACTCAACATTTGAATCAAAACCTTTCATCAAAGTTGTCCTAAAACCAAAACAATACCCATTCTTGTCTTAGGACAATTTTGATGAACTTTTTTGGTCCACTTCAAATGTACAGTGATGATTTTGTTTGAGAAGAAAATGAGATGGGAGTTTTTCGACCTACCCTAACCAGTGTTGGGGAAAGTTACTTTTAAAAGTAATGTATTACAATATTGAGTTACTCCCTAAAAAAGTAACTATTACTTTTTATGGAAAGCAATGCGTTACGTTACTTTTGCGCTCCTTTTTAAATCTGGGCAGGGCTTGCTTGTTTGTTTTTAATATAAAAAGTTCTATTTTTGGCAAATGTAAAAGCCTTTTCACACCAAAAGCCTCATGCTTTGACAAAAGTAAATTCAAGACTGTACAGTAGACCACAAAAGAAAAAATATAAACTCTTCAGCAATATAAAAAAAAAAAAAAAGAGGAAAACAGATGTTAGATTATCTTGAGTGATTTTTGCTTATTAGTATGGTTGAATTGGATAATCGAAGGTCGGCAGCAAAGACATTGGTTAATAAAATGGTATTAAATGCATAAAGGATATTTGTATTATTTAACATATTAAATTATTGCGTTGCTTGTAATGCGTTACCCCCAACACTGACCCTAACTGTCTTAAACCAGAATACACAGAGTTTACACAGAGCTAGACAAAATGAGCATTTGAGGTTAAAAAGTATATAAATTGTCATTTTCGTAGAAAATCACAGAACGTTTCACTAGATAAGACCCTTCTTCCTTGGCTGGGATCATTTAGAGCCCTTTGAAGCTGCATTTAAACTGCATTTTGGAAGTTCAAACTCACGAGCACCACAAAAGTCCGCTATAAGGAGACGATTCCTGAAATGTTTTCCTCAAAAAACATAATTTCTTTACGACTGAAGAAAGAAAGACATGAACATGATTTTGAATGACAATGGGGTGAGTACATTACCTGTAAATTTTTGTTCTGGAAGTGAACTTCTCCTTTGTTTGTGCCCATATGGGCCCAGGGCTCACTTCCTATGCCACTGTATTGGCGAAACAAATCTGGAAAGCTATTCAGTCTGTATTTGCGTTCTGAAGAGTGTCAAAGCTTTCTATTTACAGCTTTAAGGAGTGTAGCCAATCACAGACATATCTGCTCATTTCTTGAATGCAATGGCCATCAGAGGTATTTCAGTTCGAATCCACTCACCACTCAAACCACTCAAAAAGCTTCAAATTTGACCTATTAAAATAGTATACCAAGCTAAGAATGCTTACTAACATTTATAAAACTACCTGTAGACAAACATCAAGAAAAACTCCACAGAAAGTTTTTCTAAAAACAAAGCACAGTTTATTAAACATCCAGTAACAAACAAACAGCCCATATGAATCAAGAAAAACAATACTTCTGCTTTTGTTAGCAAATTTTACACACAGGTTTCTATACAATCCTATTGCAGGGGTTTATGCATGAAGTAAAGATGTAAAGAGCAGATCTGGCTTTATTCTTTAGAGATCTCCTGAGATGCTTTTCAAATGAACTAGTTTGGGTGACAGCTACTGTTAAAATAGAAACTAAATTACGTTTGGGTTATTTTTATGTTGTTTGTTCTAGATGTGCTGAAACGAAACTAGGCCCAGATATCACAGAGCTTATTAATGCAGAGCAGAAGCTTTATACAGCAGGAGCTGATGAGGTTAAACATGATGTAACGATTGTCCCAATGCAGTATTCACAGGTGTGTCATGCTGTATTGTCAATATAGTACACTGCTGTGTGATAATTCACTGGCCCTCACTAAACCTGTCTATTAGGCTTCCTTTCCAGTTTTGATGGTAAAGGTGTGTATTTAGACTGTATTCACTGATACGATCACATGATCAATTGAAAGCGTTTATGAACTATGTGCATCTGGCCTATCAAAGCTGACACGAGGCTGCTGTGACAGTTTGACATATTACACCTGGCAGCACATACAACATACAGAACAAGTATACAGTCAAACATAAACCGATAACACGTGAAATACCTGGACATTTCTACAATACATTAATGTGTTTAAAAATAATAAATTAAGCAAGAAATTGGGTTTAAGGCTTTTGGGGTTTCTTCCTGGACATTGTGTGGGGGGTGGAAGTACAGCCGTTTTCGACATTGCTAATAAGAAGAAATCAGAATATTATAATGATTTCTGAAGGATCATGTAACGTTAAATACTGAAGAAATGGCTGCTGAAAATTATGGTTATTTCATTTTTACTGTATTTTTGATGATATCAATGCAGCCTTGGTGAGTAAAAAGACCTCAAATAGACCTTTTAAAAACATTTTAAAAATCTGATTGATAACAGACTTTTGAATGTTAGGACAAATAAGTGCTGAACTGTAATAACATTAGGTGACAAATTGTTGTAATTTTAGTAATTAAACTCAGACAAAAAAGAAAACAACATTCTCTGTTCAATTCCTATTTTTCCTCTTTTAAGACATTCAAAAACCTCATTATGCCTAATGACATCATTTAGGACACTCATGACCGCATACTATGAAAACTGAATACATTACAGGTTAAATGGTGGATGATCAGTTATTTCTACATGCAGGTATTTGTACAATAATTCTTACCTGTCAAATAGTCTACATTCTTTAAATTAATGAACCTGTGAAAAATATATCTACTGCAATATGTTGGATCACTAAATTTCTTTTCGCATTCATTCATCAACCACATTCTATCTCATCCTGTCATCATTTATTTACTCTTGTATTGTTCCAAACCCATATTTTAATTTGAAATTGAATGATGTACAGTTGAAGTCAAAAGTTTACATACACCTTGCAGAACTTGCAAAATGTTATTTATTTTACCAAAATAAGAGGGATCATACAAAATACATGTTATGTTTTATTCAGTACTGACCTAAATAAAAGATATTTCACATAAAAGACATTTACATGTAGCCCACAAGAGAAAATAATAGTCGAATTTATAAAAATGACCCTGTTCAAAAGTTCACATACACTTGATTTTTAATACTGTGTCGTTACCTGAAACATCAATGATTTTTTGTTTTTTATGAGTTCCTTGTTTGTCCTGAACAATTAAACTGCCTGCAGTTTTTCAGAAAAATCCTTCAGTTTCCACAAATTCTTTGGTTTTTCAGCATTTTTGTGTATTTGAGGCTTTTCCAACAATGATGATTTTTACACCCATCTTTTCACACTGAGGACAACTGAGGGACTCATATGCAACTATTACAGAAGGTTCAAACTCTCACTGATGCTTCAGAAGGAAAAACGATGCATTAAGAGCCGGGGGGTGAAAACTTTTTGAATTTGAAGATCAGGGCAAGTTTAACTTATTTTGTCTTCTGGGGAACATGTAAGTATCTTCTGCAGATTCTGAAGGGCAGTACTAAATGAAAAAATATTATATTTCGGCAAAATAAGAAAAATGTACACATCCTCATTCCATTCAAAAGTTTACACCCCCGGCTCTTAATGCATCGCTTTTCCTTCTGAAGCATCAGTGAGTGTTTGAACTTTCTGTAATTGATGTAAAAGAGTCTCTCAGTTGTCGTCAGTGTGAAAAGATGGATCTCAAAATCATACAGTCATTGTTGGAAAGGGTTCAAATACACAAAAATGATGAAAAACCAAATAATCTGTGGGGCCTAAAGGACTTTTCTGAAGAGCAGCGGGCAGTTTAACTGTTCAGGACAAACAAGGGACTCACGAACAACTATCACTAAACAAAAAAAACACAGCTGTGGATCATTCAGGTCCAACACAGTATTAAGAATCAAGTATATGTAAACTTTTGAATGGGCTCATTTTAATAAATTCAACGATTATTTTCTCTTGTGGATTATTTACACATCTTTTATGTGAAATCTCTTATTCAGGTCAGCATTAAATAAAAAATAACATGCATTTTGTATGTAAACTTTTCACTTTAACTGTAAACTGAGTTTTAAATGCGAGTATAAAATTGAGGAATTCAGTTTCTGTAGTTTCTCACTGGAGCTCTAAAATAACATTCAAACTTTGAATTATAAATGTTAAACCTGATGTGCCATATTTGAATATATGTGAACACAAATGAGATTTAAGAGCTTTTTCGATTTACTTTCATTGTATGGAAAGAGCAGCATTTACATTTGTCAAAAAATCTCTTGTGAGTCTGGAACAGCATGAGTAAGTGATAACCCAATTCTCATTTTTGGTTAAACTTTTCCTGTAAAACCTTTCATACAAGTAAACATACAATAACAACCAACTACTGGTCTGTTTACGACTCTCAAAGTTCTAAAACACATCACCCTAAGCCTTAATGACATTCAATGATGTTACTACTCCTAGCTTTGCAATTCCAACAATTCCAGTTTATGTGTAGTTTCTCAATCTATTAATCACTAAAGGTCTCAAAAGTGTAAGGTCTCCCTGGGCATAATGGAGCAGACGAATAAACGCTACAGGAAACACTTTGTACAGTAAGTGCACATTCCAAATGATATGATATAATGTAAATGACATTTAATGTTGACGTATAGCATGTAACATGCTAGAATCTCTTTCCAGTTCTCGTCTCATAAGGTGTGTCCCATACTGCTGCTGACCAGTCCTTTAACGTTTGTCACAGGTCTGACGTCGTGTAGCTGTTTGCGTCGGTCTATAAACGCAGCGAGTCTGACGGTGTCCAGTGGTGTTTTGGAGTAATCGCCACTGTGAGCGCTGACCCACGGGTGCTGCAGGCACGTGGCTGAGCTCGGCCTCTTCCTGGGGTCGTGGTTGAGCGTGGACATAATGAAGTCTTTGGCAGCCTGGCTAACACCACTGAAGTACTCCTCAGGAAAGCAGAAGTCCAACCTGCAGATGTTGACACAGGTCTCCTCCAGACTCTCGTCCAGGAACGGGGAGACTCCGCTGAGCATGACGTAGGCCAGCACCCCTACACTCCACACGTCTGTGGACAGGGACACCGGGGTGCCCTGGATGAGCTCTGGAGCGGCAAACTCAGGGTTCCCCAGGAGGAGATGCACATAGCGGTGACCCGAAACCTGTACAGCATCGCCTAGATCTGAGAGCTTCACGCAGGGCACGGGCACGTGGAGGTCCACCAATAGGTTTTCAGGCTAAAGAATGAGAAAGAGTTGAAATCTCAAGACTCTGCACTAGGTTTCTAAACTCTCTTTTAGTGGTCACCCACTTATCTGATGCTTGCTTGCACAAAACTTAAATTGCTGTGAGTGTTTTTTAGTACATTGCTATTTGGTTGCAGTAGTGTTGTTGGGCGTTATACAAGTCTTCATAGAAAAACAGTACACACCCTCTGGGCAACTATTTTTGGCATGTAAGACCTACTCCTATCTACCTGAATGTAGAAATGCGAGACTCAGGACACTGACTGTTTTTTGTAATGCTATGACTGGGTTGGGGGCTGGGTTGCTTTGGATAAGTGTCTGCTAAAAGATGAGTTTTTACTAAATAAGCTGTAAATATCTGTTGCATGCTGATGTAGTGGTATAATGTTTCACCTTGAGGTCCAGGTGAGCTACTCTGCATGTGTGCAGGTGCTGCAGAGCTTCCAGAGTGTCTTTAATGAAGAATGCCACCTTCTCCTCCATCAGCTCATCGTGAGCCACTAGATAGTCCAGCAGACGCCCATCCTCAACACTGAACACATAAAAATATGATCATGTCATTGCAGGTCATTTTTAAAAAAAAAAAGTTCTATTTTAGTTTGTGTGTGTGTGGAAAAAGAGATTAGTGTTCCACAAGGAGAATGTTCATTCTGTTCCACGCAATAAAAACTGAGTGCATAGGGCCCAGAGGTTGACGGGCCCACTAAAATGTTGTGGAACCCCACAGAAAGTGATTTTGACAGGGCCCCATAACAAATTTAATACACAGGGCCCAGAATTCCTGGTGATGCCCCTGATCAAGACATACGATAATCCCCATTGGGGTCCTGGAATAGCACCATGATTCTGTGCCCCTCTCTAGGCCCATAACTATTGTTTGCTTGTATTTGCTTTCGAAATCGGTTTACTCACAGCTCAAGAACCAGCATGTAGGCCGTGGGCGACTCATAGGTATCAATCAGCACCACCAGCTGTGGATGCTGGACATGACGCAGGATATCGGCCTCATGGGCCACCTGGTCTTTCTTCTGCATCTTCTTATTGACAAACTTCACAGCAACCTCCTTCTTACTGGCTTTACTGAGACACTTCCTCACCACTGAGAAACGACCCCTAAAAACAGAAATCAGTTTGGTACTGACAGGATAAAGGATGATGAACTGCATTTTAATAAAAGTAAAAAAAAAATAATAATAATAATAATAAAATAAATAAACAAAATGTTACCGTCCAATTTCACATAATTCTGTGAATGCTGAATCAAAGTTGTCTTTCCACTGAATTCCAGTGCCGTCATATGTTGAGGCTTCATTAGAGAGAAGAAAAAATTAGTATAAGAAATGTGTTTGGAACAGGAGAAATACGCTGACAGTTCTATTCGAAAATCTGGTGTGCCTACAGAGAGTACTTCATAGGCATCATAAATGTGCTTTCGACATGAAGGCTTTCCCAAAAGGCATAGGTCGCATATTCTGTCTAGAAAACTTTATTTTGGCTAAAATGGAAGGAAGCATTATATGTATCTTTTGCTGAAAAGTCAATCCCAAATTGCAATGCAACAAGATCTTTTATTTATTTATTTTTAAAATTTTAAAACTATTTAAGCATCTAAAATGCATGTACATTTTATTAATAATGGCACAGCTGGTGGTATCGATGGCAGCCTGAGTTGTGGGTTTATGAACTCTGTTATCAAAGAGTTTAAGAGATTGTTTACCCCAAAAATTAGAAACTGTCATAATTTATTAATCTTTTTTTCAATTGGGGGTTAATCTTGGTTAATAAGTGTACTTTTGTTCACTGTTAGATCAATATGATTGTTGTTCTTGGTAACGCTACATCACTTTATTGAATGATTCATTTGAATAGATTTTTGCATATGCCAAAAATTTACATAAACCAAGATTTGTAAGTGCTTTAGTTTGCATGAACTATTTTATTGTATGTTAATATGCAGTGCTGCCTAAAAGTTTGTAAACCCTTCAGAATTTTCCATATTTCTGCATAAATATGACCAAAAAGTCCTGAAAGTTGACAAAGAAAACCCAATCAAACAAATGAGATGAAAATATATAGTATGCCATTTATTAATTGAGAAAAATGGTCCAAAGCTAAATATTTGTGAGTTGCAAAAGTATGTGAATCTCAATTAATTTTAAGGTGAAATCCATTGTAAGAGTCCATTTGTTCAGATGTGTTATCAATCAATAGGATGACTATCAGGTGCCAGTGTATGCCCTGTTTTAATTAAAGAACAAGAATCTATCAAAGTCTGATCTTGTTTGTGGAAGTGAATCATGGCATGAACAAAGTAGATCTCTGAGAACCTCAGAAAAAGAGTTGTTGTTGCTCATCTGGCTAGAAAAGTTTACAAAACCATCTCTAAAGAGTCTGGACTCCACAAATCCACAGTCACACAGATTGTTAACAAATGGAGGAAATTCAAGACCACTATTACCCTCCCTAGGAGTGGTCGACCAACAAAGATCACTCCAAAGCAAGACTTGTAATAGTCTGCAAGGATGCAAATGACCTCAGGGTAACTTTTAAGCACATAAAGGCCTTTCTCACATTGGTTAATATTAATGTTCTTGAGTCCATCTTCAGGAGAACACTGAACAATCATAGTATGAATGGCAGAGTTGCCAGGAGAAAGCCACAACTCTCCAAGAAAAAAAAACAAAAAACTGCAAGTCAGAGGGCTATTGGAAAAATGTTTTGTGGACGGATGAGACCAAAATTAAACTTGTTGGGTTTAAATGAGAAGTGTTATGTTTGGAAAAAGAAAAACACTTCATTTCAACATAAGAACTTTATTCCATCTGTGAATGATCATGGTGGTAATATCATGGTTTGGGCCTGCTTAGCTGCATCTTAGCCAGAATGGCTTGACCTCATTGATGGAACAATGAATTCTGAATTATACCAGCACATTCTAAAGGAAAATATCAGGACTGTCCGAGAACTGAATCTTAAAAGAAAGTGGGTCATGCAGCAAGACATGATCACAAGCACACAAGTCATTATTCTAAAAAACAGTTAGGTTAATGATTTGGAATGTTTGAGTCAAAGTCTGGACCTTAATCCAGTTGAAATGTAATGGAGGGACCTGAAGCAAGCAGTTCATAGGAGGAAACCCATCAATTTCACAGGGTTCAAGTGTTTCTGTACTGAAGAATGGGCTAAAATTCCTACAAGCTGTTGTGCAGGACTAATCAGTGATTATAAAATATGTTACCTGTGGTTATTGCTTTAAAAAGTGGTCACACCAGATACTGAGAGCAAAGTTTCACATACTTTTGTATCTTGCAAATATTTAACACTGGATCATGTTTCTCAGTAAATAACTGACAAAGTATATTTTTTGTCTTTTGTTTGATCTTTGTCAACTTTCAGGACTTGTGTGAAAATCTGATGATCTTTTGTGGTATATTTATGCAAAAATGTAGAAAACTCTAAAGGGTTCACAAACTTTCAAGCAGCACTGTATATATGCAACACTGAATAAACAGCAATACACTGCTATGGACTGTAATCTATTTATAATCTATTTCCATTATGATTCTGCAGAAGACAGCTTCCTAGACAGGAAAGCAGTTTAACTGGAAGAAGTACTTATGTTCGATTGGATTGTATTCACCTGTGCTGGGTAATGTCACCATGTTAGAGGGTTCACTGGGTGGGCTGATGCCCCAGGGGTTACTGGCACTGACTCTGAACTGATAATGGCCACCGGGAATCAGATTCTCAATCTTCACACACACATCTGCAGTGGAGACTACCGACTGTTGCCACACCAGAGAGTCTGAACACAAATACAGACACAGAAAAGTTACAGACATAAGTTTAATGTAACATTTTTATTTCATATTAAAATGATTTCTGAAGGGTCATGTGACATTGAACACAATCACATGCAATGTTCTATATGCATTGTACATCCAACTCTTATTTCAAAAAAAGCATGTAGTTTTCCACTACGTGTCCCCTTAGGTGTCTCTCAGTTCAACAGAAAACAGTTTGTTTGTTTGGCTGTGCTAAGACTGCTGGGAATTTACAGCTGTGTAATTGTTTACCTTCCTGCCTGTATTCCACAGTGTAGCTGGAGATGGCAGAGTTTCCTGAGCTGGCTGGAGGAAGCCAATGGACAATCACTGCGGTGCTGCTGGCTTCCTGTGCCACAGGTCGAGCAGGGGCTGCTGGGATACCTGCACCAGACAGCATGTGGATATTAAAACACGTGGAAAGGTAAGTTGTACACTTTCTATCTTTATTCCTCTGTTTCTTTTTACCTTGTACTTTAATAGATGCAGATGAGGAGGCAGTGCCATGATCGTTCACAGCCACACACGTGTAGATGCCAGTATCTTGAGGCATCAGATTACAGATCTTCAACACTATATCACCCGATTCCCTAAAAGTGAACAGGCATGGCAGACACAGAAAGCAACAAATGACACAGTGATCATTGTATTAATCTTCAATAAAGCAATTATAAACTGACCAGAATTATAAACGCAACACTTTTTTTGGGCCCCATTTTTCATGAGCTTCACTCAAAGATCAAAGACTTTTTCTATGTACACAAAAGGCCTATTTCTCTCAAATATTGTTCACAAATCTGTCTAAATCTGTGTTAGTGAGCACTTCTC